>PVKP010000724.1:0-177793 GCA_004027715.1 Plecturocebus donacophilus
GGATGTGGAGAAATAGGAACACTTTTACACTGTTGGTGGGAGTGTAAACTAGTTCAACCATTGTGGAAGACAGTGTGGCGATTCCTCAAGGACCTGGAAATAGACATTCCATTCGACCCAGCAATCCCATTACTGGGTATATATCCAAAGGATTATAAATCATTCTACTATAAGGACACATGCACACCAATGTTCATTGAAGCACAGTTTACAATAGCAAAGACCTGGAACCAACCCAAATGCCCATCGATGATAGACTGGACAGGGAAAATGTGGCACATATACACCATGGAATATTATGCAGCCATCAAAAACGATGAGTTTGTGTCCTTTGTAGGGACATGGATCAACCTGGAAACCATAATTCTCAGCAAACTGACACATTTGCCGTGTTTCTAGATGCAAGGATTTATCAATTATTAGTTCTTCCAGATTAGTTAATATAAATGTTATATAATTAATATGCTATACCATATAATAAGGTAATATGATCCATTCAATTTCTGTCAGAATCCCACCTCGATTTTTCACTTAACCCAACAAATGAATTCTGATAGCAATGTACAGAACTACGTATGGAAGAGAAGCTCAATATCAAGACATTATTGAAACTATAGCAGGCATGTACAAGTACTACATAAATATTTCTTCAATGAAGGCAAAAGTTAATAAATCTCTTTTTAAAAGTGTTGTTATGAGTGTTAATTGTGATAACATATTTGGAAGTGTTTCATAAGTTTTATTAGACTATTATTGGTATCATTTTTAATCTAATTGTGGTTAGGATTATTTTTATTACAACTGCAGTTTAGCCTGTACAAATAAGAATAGTATTTCCAAAAAATTCTCATCAACTGTCTCCTCCTGGATATTTTCCACAGATTTTAACAAAATATCAGTTTGAATAAGGTATAGAATTAAAACAACGTACTTCCTTCATAGGTAAATATTCAAGACAAGACAAAATATAGCATTACTTATTAACTTACTTCCAAGTTAAATAGTCCATAAAAGAAATCATGTCGTTACAAAGTTGATCTAGCTAAGTAAAAAATAACAAACTAGGGCTGGATGTGTTGGCTCACACCTGTAATCTCAGCACTTTGGGAGACTGAGGTGGGCAGATCACTTGAGGTCAGGAGTTTGAGATCAGCCTGACCAACATGGTGAAACCCTGCCTCTACTAAAAATACAAAAAATTTAGCAGGGTGTGGTGGCACACACCTGTAATCCCAGCTACTCAGGAAGCTGAGGCAGGAGAATTGCTTGAACCCGGGAGATGGAGGTTGCAGTGAGCCGAGATTGAGCCACTGCACTCCAGCCTGGGCGACAGAGCTAAACTCCACCTCAAAAAACAAACAAACAACAAACAAACAAACAAAAAGGGAAAACAAGCTAACCCACTCACTCACATACTTATGCTTAGGTATTGATAAAAATTCCAGGTAATGATTTGCAAGGTCAATATAATCATGAGGTAATTTATCCTGAGCAATACAGTCTCAAGTGTAAATGAGTATCAGGGTTTAGGGGAAAAATCAGAATATGACAATAAATAGAGAAAAAATGATTGGGTTAGTAAACTTGCCTACACTTGGATGTGATTCTACCATATTCTTTATTTATTAATGAAAATATTTACTTTTGCTTCTAACAAAAACTTGTGTTTCTTAAATGTAAGTGCCTTTTAAAATTTAATGTTGGTCCGTTAATAAATTCTTTTCACATTATTTTTTATTTTAAAAATCACACGTAAATTCTAGTGCTTTACAATTTTTAATCATTAGCTCTCAGTGTTATATTAGAGAACACTATTCAAGTTCATTTATGATTTTACAGATTTATATCAAAGCCATTTATTGTCTAATTTTTAACATCCTCAAATGTGTGTCACCTAGATGTTCATTTGTTTAGGCTTAAATGTTTACAGTGTTTATTCCTATCACTTCTACCTTTATCACTATGCGGCTTATAAATTCAGATGGTAATACTGATTGCTACATCATTTCAAAAGAAAATAACTCTCGTTAAGCACCTATCTTAAAAGCAAGTCAATAACTTGGCTTTTGTGATGCTATTGTAGATTTCACATACCTTTTTATTTATTAATGGACTTGGGACTTCATGTTCTGAATTACTTTTATGTTTGAAATACTTGAGAAGGCTTTTCTTATTCCCGTTTGCCATCTGTCAGCATTTTGTTTCTTTTGACCCAATTCACAATAACTTTCCCTTTCAGGAAGCCACTCAGTTACTAAAATTTGGTGCCTTTGGTGCTTTATTTTGTGGTTTTTCAAGCTTCTGGAACTCTATCAAAATTGTAAATGTAAACAGTATATGATAGATCAAAGGCAAGAATAAATGTCAATTTTCAAAAAATTTGTAACACAGATTATATCTATTGAAGAAAATTAGAATATTGAGTTTGTCACCAGATCAGCAAATTATTTCTAATATTTTAGTGTATTCTCTTGGATTTCAGTCAATTTTCTTATATAGATAAATTGATGGTGCCTATATAGCTCAATAATTAGATTTAACTATATACATTCTTAAAAAAATTGTCATATGTTCATTTTACTTATGAATATATGATGATTGTTTTTGATTTAATACAAATGTTTTCATGTTTATTAGGATACAAATTACCTGTCCACAATGTTCTTCTCTTATTTCAAAGGTTTTGAAATTTTCTATTAGCTGAATCTCCACTTAAGCTTGCACTTTCTCTACTGTGATGTTACATGCAAAATTCTTTTTCTTTGAAGCTCAGATCTGATACCATTTTACCCAAGAATTATTCCAATATAATCCAATTGCAATATATCTCCATTTATTTGTTCCCATGACATTGATTTCCTCAATTTTTATCCATTAGCCTATATTGTATGAAAAATTTTAAATATAGTCTATTCATGGTCTGATTGTATAGAATTTCTTATACCATGATTTATCAATGTTTGTAGTTATCAGACCAACTAGTACAATGTCTAGAATATAGTGGATAATCAATAAATTCTAAACCATATTGTGTTTTGCAAAGAATTCCAAACAAAATTTTGAAACTCCTGCATATTAAAAATGTCTACTACTTTAGAGTTATCCAAAAGAATTAATGGCTATAATCTATTACTTATTTAAGGTGTTAGAGCTTACAAATATATTTGAGAATGTATTGACTCTTTAGTGAATATTTTATAATATGAAAAAAATGCTTAATTAGTCTTTCCAAAGCACACAGTTATAGATAATTTCATTGAAGTTGCTAGAGTCATTTTGGGGAAGAATAAAAAATGACAACCATCTGGAAAAACTAGACTACAGTGGTTGTGTTCTCTAAGGTGGCCTCATTTGCTGTCAAATTAGAGCACTCATCTGTTAGACATCAAGACTGTTTTCAGCCAAATGTGTGACATCATAGGCATATGTAATTTAATCACATTGTCAGTCAGATATCTCATTAATAGGGAGAGAATTATTGGGCTTATGTATAATGAAATATGACACTGACAGCCAAGCTGCTCCTCAAACAACAATTCATATCTGCTTCTTAAATTTGCTATAAAGAGGAAAACCCCAAGTTCAGTGACACAAAAAATTGTTTTCCCAATTCCCTGGACCCATTTCTGCTATTGCCATTGCACATTTGTAGTTCCAATTATGTATTTGTAACTGTTCCATATATAGAAATTTAAAATTGTGATTATATCATTTTCAGTTGCTGTATTTCCACTCTTTTAAGAAGGTAGAGGGAGAAATGGAGGGAAAGAGGGACAAGGAAATATAAGAGAAATTAGATATCAGTCCCAACTCTGTCAACTTAAAGCTTCCACAAAGGAAAAAATTGACATTCATCACTGACTAACAAAATGTCTAGCAACTGCTTTCAACATCTTATCTAATTTATTTTTTCAAAGTTTTACAGTGTAGATATTTTCACCATTTGAAAGATTGAAAAAAGGGGATCTGAAACAATTAATAAATTGCTCAATATTTCAAACATGAACATGGTGAGGAGGAAATTCAAAGTAAATTCTTTAGAGGTTTGCTATTTCTGCTCCACTGTCTTGTTTCTAAACTGTTGAAGAATTTTGTTCCACACGAACCAAACTCCATATTTCTTAAAATACATCATGGAAAGATAGAAAGTGAAAGGGAAAGACTCAAGGCAAGTAGTATGGGTAATATGATAAAAAGCCACTGAAAGATGTTACATTACTGGTGTAACACCCTAATCGGCATTTTAGGAAAAGTACCTGACTCAGTTGTACCTATGGTCCCAGACTTGGCACAAAAATGTGTTCTGACTGTGCATTTAATACATATTCCCATGTGAATACAAAAGAATTAGAATAAACATTGGTTACTTTTAATTATTATTTTATTGAGGATGGTGACAGAGAAGATGAGTATTTTGGTTTAAATTGTGATGAGATGCTACTTTTTAAATACAGTTTAAGAAACATGCAACTTTTTAAGAGACATTGTTTGAACCTATATGATTAATTCTGTTCATTCATAAATTCCCTTAGAAATAAATGTACTGGAAAGTGAAAATAAATCTGTCCTCTCTATTCAAAATGGAAGATGAGAATGGATATCATCAATAGAGGGGTGGTAATGCAGATAGGATTGTACTGAAGGAAGTACTGAAAAGCTGATCATGTGAAACGGAAAAGAAATCCTGCATGAAAGCATGTAACAGACAATCTCAGGAGAAAAAAACAAAACAAAAACAAACAAACATAAAGCAAAACGACCCAATAAAAGATAAAACAACCAAGTTCAGAACAGAAGGTGCCAATTCAAACTGTGAAGCTTCAAATGGAAGAATTTTGTGAGGTATTTGGCCAACGTGTTAGCCCAAATTTAGTTCAAGTAGAGGTGGGTGTGCAAAAGGAAGGCACTATGGCGCAGAGTTTTGTCTGAGACCTGTGAAAGTGAGATAATCCCTAAAAGAATTAGCTTTCTACAATTAACATGGAAAGCAACCACTCCTGAATCAATGACCTCCTCTGCAACTTGCTGGCTCGTCTACTTCCTCCCTGCCTTCCAGGACACAGAGTGCTAATACAGAAAAATAAAATAGATAAATGTAAATATCTTCCTTCCCTTTCCTAATGATTTAGACTAAAACACAGGAATAGGAAGCCACATCAATCTAAGAAGCAATTTATAAATTCATAAATTTTCATGTCTCACTAGCCTAATAGGAGGACACTATTTTGAAAATTCAGTAATAGTCACCTCCAATAAACTAGGCTTACTCCAAGTAACAGGAAGAAAGCTAAACATGTCTTAATGTATTATGTAAGACAATCAAGAGAACATTGTAATTGAAAGTGTATATTTGATATCAAATTAAAATTTTTACAAACATAGAATGATTTTATGTCATGAAAACCATACAGAGAAGGAACTCAAACAAATTATAAATTGACTAAAGAAATTCCAAAAACATTTGTTTATGGGTAAAAATTAAATGTAATAAATGTAATCTGAGATATATGAATATCTGAGATAGCAGAAATCCCTGAAGAGGATAATGAAACCTGCTGAAAAGGACTAAGTGAAGAATTACAAAAAGAAAACCCACCACACCGAAAAACAAAAGACATCCAGAAAGATAATGGCAAGATTTGGGGATTTAGAGACTAAATATCTGAAAAGCTATATATCTAAAATGTAAATAGGTTGACATAAAATTTCTTAACTTCAATGAGAGATTTTAGAAGTTGTAGAGCAAATATTTTGAAGACAGCAAACAGTTGAGAAGTGTCTATGACAATACATTTTAACTTTGTTTTATAGTAATATTGTGCTGATTTTGCCTGCCACCATATTAAGATATTTATATGTCTTACCAATTTAATTGGCCAATAACCCTTCTTGATTAGCTGATTTTTAAAATCTCCATTATGAAGATGAGAATATAGAGGCTAAAGAAGATAAAATAGTTTCATGAATTTATACATATAGCATGGGGAATAGGCAGGACACATATCCAAGCCAGATTAAATTTAGAGCCTTTGGAGGTAATCACTACACAGTAATACTTCTCAGGTCCATGAAAAATGCAAACCTTAGAAAATAACAAATTTAGCAATAAAATAATTTCTTCAGTAAAGTACTATTTAAATCAAAATTTCATAATAAGGTAGAAGATGGAATCCACCAAATCTATAAATCCTGTAAAAATAAATTTAAAAAATAGACAGAATTCAAATAATGAAATTGTTTTCTATACTATAAGAAGAGACCAAAATGAAATGGTCTATATGTAGAGTTGACATCTAAAAACATTATAAATATATAAATAATTTGTATATAGAATTTTTATATTTGCATATGTGTATATATATAAATTCCTGCCTTAAATAGTTTAAAAAACCTACATATGCAAATATAAAATTTTTCTAGATTAAGTTACTGAGCATTTGTGTATGGTTTGGGAGAATAGACTTGCTCATATGTTTACTGGAATTGTAGGTAGGTTTGATGTTTCTGAAGAAAAATTTGACATTGAGTAAATAATGCCCCCAAATAGATCCAAATACACATGGGGTTTTAGTTTAAAATAAGGTAGCTCAAAAATAGTTTCCTATAGATATAGAAATTCAGTAGAAAATGAAAGTAACATTTTCAAATCAGTAGAGAAAAGAGAGATCATTCAATCACCCTTGGTGGGGAATAGATTAATAAATCAGGATTTCTGTCTCACTGCTCAGAAATGTCTTTGCCTCTCAATGATTATAAATAATTCACCAGTGCTATTTGTGTATCCTGTCTACTATATTTTTGAGCACTCTTATGATTCTTTTTTTAAATTAATATTGATTCATGTGAAAGCAAACATATAATATTTCAGTTGTTAATAAGTGTAATACAACAGTAAAAAATAGCACAAACAAGACAAAGAAAGCATGTTATTGAGAGAGGTATTTCATGTAGGATGGTGAATGACTGCTGCTTGAAAACACTAGAAGAAGGGCGGGAGGTACCAGATGGCTAACAGAGAGCTTTCCAGGCGGAGGAAGACCCTGAAGGCACAGGAAGGTACATGACAAGTGTGTGGCACAAGAAGGCCGGCTAATGGGAAAGGGACATGAAGGTGGGACAGATAGGGCCAGATGACTCAGTGCCCCAGTAAGGATTTTAGCTTTGGCTCAGAATGAGTTTTATTCTCATTCTGAGAATGCAGAGGAATGTTATTATTTGACATATGCTTTAAAGGTGTTATAATAGCTACTCTGTTCAGAATAGACAAGTTAGAGGATGTCATAATAGCCCAGGTGAGAATGACATGGTAGGTCATGAAAAAAGGTTTGATTCTGTATATATTTTAAAAGTGGGGCTAACAGAATTGGTTGATGGATTGATTTTGGGGTATGTATAAACGGGAGTGAATTAGTCTGTTTTCACACTTCCATAAATAACTGCTCAGGGCTGGGTAATTTATAAAGAAAAGAGGTTTCATTGACTCAGTTCTGCCTGGCTAGGAGGCCTCAGGAAGCCTATAATCATGGTGAAAGGGGAAGCAAACACATCCTTGTTGACAAGGCTGCAAAACAGAAATAAGTGCAGAGTGAAGGGGAAAGAGCCCTTTATAAAACCCACAGATCTTGTGAGAACTCACTCACTATCATGAAAACAGTATGGGGGAACTGCCCTCATTATCCAATCACCTCCAACAAGGTCCCTCACCCAACAAGTGAGGATTATAATTTGGATTACAATTCAAGATGAGATTTGGGTGTGGACACAGAGCCAGACCATATCAGGGAGGAAACAAGCTTGACTCTTGACAGGAAAGATTCAATATCATTAATTTTAATTTGCAAAGAGAATACACCACACAAATACACACACACGCCCCTCACAATACTAAAAGTGATTTACTTTAAACAACTAGCTATACATATCCAATACACACAAAAATGATGCTCAGCACTTATGTCTCAAGGAATGTGGAAACATAAGAATTTAACAAATACTAAATTATTTGACGATATTCATGGCTGGCAAGGCTGTGCAGAAATAATTATTCCCACACATTGTTGAGCAATGGTTTATTGTAAAACACTCTTGTAAGAATATTATGTAATTTTTCTCATACTTAATATATGTTTACTATTTGATCTGATATTCTCATGATCAGAAATTCTTGCTAAAAAAGTCACAATTGGCAAGTATATAGGTTACTAATAAGTTTCCGGGAATATAATTGATAATGTCCTCTGAAACATTTATTCTCAGTGTTTTTTTATTTTTTTAATTTATTTATGTATTAAGTTTTGGGGTACATGTGCAGGATGTGCAGATTTGCTACTTAGGTAAATATGTGCCATGGTGGTTTGCTGCACCTATTAACCCAGCACTAGGTATTGAGCCCTGCATGCATCAGCTCTTTTCTCTAATGCTCTTCCCCTGTGCCCTCTCCTGGCAGGCCCCAGGAAATGTTGTTCCCCTCCCTGTGTCCATGTATTCTCACTGTTTAGCTCCCACTTGTAAGAGAGAACATGTGGTATTTGGTTTTCTGTTCCTACATTAGTTTGCTGAGGATCATGGCTTCCAGCTTCATTCATGTCTCTGCAAAGACATGAACTCATTCATTTTTATGGCTGCATAGTATGCCACGGTACGTATGTACCACATTTTCTTTATCCAGTCTATCATTGATAGGCATTTGGGTTGATTTCATATCTTTGCTATTGTGAATAGTGCTGCAATGAACGTACACGTGCATGTATCTTTATGATAGAATGATTTATATCCTTTTAGCTATATACCCAGTAATGAGATTGCTGGGTCAAATGGTTTTTCTGATTCTAAATCTTTGAGGAATTGCCACACAGTGCTCATTCAGTATGATATTTGTTGTAGGTTTGGCCTAAGCGGATCTTGCTATTTTGAGATATGTTCCTTCAATACCTATTTTATTGAGAGTTTTTAACATGAAGAGATGTTGAATTTTATACTCTTACGTCCTCCTTGGCACAGACAAGACTCAGGGGTACTCTAAATTGTGGACTAATTCAGACATGAATTTGTATGCTGATTGTAACATTTTGAGGCTGTTTGAACCTCAGCAAAATGCCTACATTTTCTCAGTCTATATTTACTTAGTAGTAGCCTTATAAGATTATTGTAGAATTAAATGAGATAATGAATATAAAGTATGCCTGGTACACTACCTGACACTGTGTTATTATTCAATACATGGTAGCTGTTAATGCAATACCTGGGGCAACCTGAAGCATGTCAATATGGTTTGGCTGTGTCCCACCCAAATCTCACATTGAATTTTAATCCCTAGTGTTGGAGGAGGAGCCTGGTGAGATGTGATTGAATCATGAGGGTGAAATTTTCCTTACTGTTCTCCTGATAGTGAGTGAGTTCTCATGAGATCTAGTTATTTAAAAGTGTGTAGCACTTCCCCACCCCTTTCCTTTTACTCTGGCCATTAAGGATATGTCAGCTTCCTCGTTATCTTCCACCATGATTGCAAGGTTCCTGAGGACTTCCCAGCAATGCTTACTGTACAGCCTGCAGAACCACAAGCCAATTAAATGTCTTTTCTTTACAAATTACCCAGTCTCAGGAATTTCTTTATACCAATGCGAGAGCAGGCAAATGCAGAAAATTGGTACCTAGAAGTGGGGCATTGCTATAAAGATACCTGAAAGTGTGGAAGCACCTTTAGAACTAGATAACGGGCAGAGATGGAACAGTGGGAAGGGCTCAGAAAACAGGAAAGTGTGGGAAAGTTTGAAAATTTCTAGACAGTTATGAAATTGTTGTGACCAAAATACTAATAGTGATGTGGACAATGAAATCTAGGCTGAGGTAGTCTCAGTTGGAGATAAGGAATTTATTTTGAACTGGAGTAAAGGTCACTTTTGCTATGCTTTAGCAAAGAGACTGGCAGCATTGTGTCCCTGCTCTAAGGATCTGTGAAACTTTGTACTTGAGAGTGATCATTTAGGTTATCTGGTTGAAAAAAATTTCTAAGCAGCAAACTGTTCAAGAAGTGACCTGGCTGCTTCTAACAGCATGTAGTCATATGTGTTAGCAAAGAGGTGATCTGAAAGTGGAACATATATTTAAAAGAAAAGCAGAACATAAAAGTTTAGAAAATTTGCAGCCTGATCATGTGGTAGAAAAGAAAAACCCATTTTATTTGGAGGAATTCAAGCCAGCTGCAGAAATTTGCATAAATAACAAGTATCCAAATGTTAATAGCCAGATAATGGGGGAATGCCTCGAAGGCATTTCAGAGACATTCATGGCAAACTCTCCCATCACAAGTCTGGAAGCTTAGGAGGAAAGAATGGTTTTGTAAGCCAGGTGAAGGTCCCTGCTCCTCTGTGAATCCTTAGGACATGGCATCCTGCATTACAGCTGCTAAAGCTCCAGTCATGGCTAAATGAACCCAAGATATGCCTTGACCTGTTGCTTCAGAGAGTGTAAGCTATAAAATACTTAATGTTTTCTACATGGTGATAAGCCTGTGGTGCACAGAGTACAAGAGTTGAGGCTTTGGAACCTCCATCTAAATTTCAGAGGATATATGAAGATGCCTGGATGTCCACGCAGAAGTCTGCTGCAGAGGTGGAGCCCTCAGGAGAACCTCTACCAGGGCAGTGCAGAGGGGAAATGTGAGGTTGGAACCCCTACTGGGGAACTGCCTAGTGAAGCTGTGAGGAGAGGGCCACCATCCTCCAGACCCCACAATGGTGGATCCACTGACAGCTTGCTCTGTGTGCCTGGAAAAGCCACAAGCACACAATGCAAATCTGTGAAAGCAGCTGCAGGGCTGTACCCTGCAAAAGTATAGAGGTGGAACTGCCCAAGTTCTTGGGAGCTTCCCACTTGCATCATTGTGGCAAGTGGTGAGACTCTATGTGAGACATAGAGTCAAAAGAGATTATTTTGGAGCTCTGAAATTTAATGACTGCCCTACTGAGTTTAGGAATTGCATGGAGCCTATAGGGCCCTGTTTCTTTGGCCAATTTTTCCCATTTGGAATGCGATCATTTACCCAATGCCTATACCACCATAGAATCTTGAAAGTAACTTGTTTTTTATTTTACATGTTCCTAGGCAGAAGGGACTTGACTTGTCTCAGATGAGACTTCGGACTTAGACTTTGAGTTAATGCTGAAATGAGTTTGGGAGATTGTTGGGAAGGCATGATTGTGTTTTGAAATGTGAGCAGGACATGAGATTTGGGAGGGGCCAGAGATGGAATGATATGGTTTGGCTCTGTGGCCCCACCCAAATCTCAATCAAATTATAATCCCCGTGTTGGAGGTGGGGCCTGGTGGGAGCTGACTAAATCATGGTGGTGGACTTACCCTTGCTGTTCTCATGATAGTAAGTGAATTCTCATGAGATCTGGTTGTTTAAAAGTGTGTGCCACTTTCCTTCATCCTCTCTTCCTCCTTCTCCAATCATTTAAGATATGCTGGCTGCCATCTGCCTTCTACCATGATTATAAGGTTTCTGAGGCCTCCCAGCCATGCTTCCTGTAGAACCTGTGAAATTGTGAGCCAATTAAGCTTTTTTTTTTTTTTTAATAAATTACCAGGCCTCAGATAGTTCTTTATAGCAATGTGAGATTAGACTAATACACATGTAGACTCTAGTGTTTATGAATTTCTTCCTTTGAAAATTTTCTCTGCTCTGAGTACTTGAAATTTCTGGAAACTCTAGGTGAATTCTTTTACTTCTAAGGAGCAATTCAAGAGAATGATCACTTAGAAACAGTAACAAAATGCATTGTCGAACATGACATTCTGCTTCTTCCTTGCTCAAGAGATTAATCCATTTTCCCATGTCTCAAGAATTCTTATTTGTATTTATACAAAAGTACTTGTTCTTCCTGCATAATACATCTTATTACACCAAAGCTACACATTCTAATATTTGTCTGATGCTTTTATGTTTCAAATATTCACATTGTGAGTTTAGCACAAAAATGTAAGTTTATATGTGATCTTGAAAATAAGAATGAAATTGTAGTAAGCATCTTCAGCTTAAAAGTTATATATTTTTTTCTGAACATAAATTGCACTTCATATGAAATAAGAAGCTGTAATTCTACTCCTTTCTTTAGTACTACTTTACTTAAAGTCAAATCTTTGTTTAAATCAATCTCTCTAAAGAAAAGAATAGGCACTAAATCAGTTAAAATAGATATAATTACAAAATTTATGTTTTTCATTTTCAAAGGAATCTTGGCCTCATATCAGAAATCAACAAGCAAAGGCAATCACCTCTGTTATACTTCAGCATTGTGATTCAATGCAGTCATTAGTTATGAAGGGTTGGGGGAATTCAGAAAGAGAACACTTAACTTGTGCTAGGGAAGGATAAGTGAAATCTCAGTAAAGGAAATGATAAAACATAATCTGTAAAGAGAAAGAATCAAAAAGATGGAAAGATAACAAGAAGTGTGGAAATGTTGATAAGAAGCATAAAGGCTCTTTAAACTGGCCCAGAGAGATGACGTGATATGAATTATTTTAAAGAATTAATTTGTATCACAAATACCACATAGATAAATAAGGAACAAATAAGCACTGGGATTTAAATTAAAAAATATGTGTGCCACTTTAAATTTATTTTTAACCTCTTGGAAAAAATGTTTTTTATAGTAAATGGCTTGGCTGTTTCTGAAGATTCCATAGAATTGATGAGCAATACCAGCCTGTCTCAAGCTAATTGTCAAAGCTAAATGGAGTAAGTGTTTAAAATGGTCACTCAGGCAGAACCATCTGCTTATTAAAGTGTTTGCTTGAGAAGCCAGGTGCTGAAGTGCTAATGCATTTATTGATGACATGCAAATTTGTTAAATATCGAAATCTCCTTTATCAAGATGTCATAGTTGTCGTTTTTCTCCTTCCTCTTTTCCATTCCTTTCTTGCAACAGTGGAGAGAACAAATTAGAAAAGCTGGAGTTCATCTTTGATCTATGAAAAAGCTAATTAAAGCAGAACAAAAGATAAATAATATAGAGTGTGATGAAATAAATTAAGCATTTTCCACAAGTAAGCTGTCCTATTTATTCATAAGGGTACCAAAAAGTTGATTTCATGGTCCCCTATGGAGAGTCTTTCTGTGACAAAATATCTGTTATATCAAACATAAATTTATTCCAAAATAGGAGTTATGTCAGCTAGAATTTTATGGTTTTAAGATACTGGCTAAATTCTTAGAACATATATGAAGTTATTAGGAAAATTGGAGGCTTTAAAAGAAATAAAGGTAGGATAACCACCAACTGTGCAGGTAATGATTAAAATATCTTTTAACCATTAAAAGTAAAATTATTAATTGAAGAAAATACACCATGTATTCTAACTTCCAGTTATAGTCAATGCTAATTACTCTCCGTAACTCTTTCTTATTATGCTTATTTTGTGTATCACGCATCATAATTTGTTTTGGAGGGTGATTAGTAAGCCCAGGTGTCTATGCCTTGTCCTCTCCTCAAATGGATGGTTCCCATCTACTCACAGGCTCTCTAGTGCAGTCTGAAAAGTGCTATGATAGAAGGACAAACAGGTTTAATAAAAGAAAGGTCTGCAAGAAGAGGTGACTCAAGTTAAATTTTAACAGAGGAAAGGTATTCAGTAGAAGCGAGGGTGGAGTCAAGGGCCAAGCAGGAGAAATTACTAAGGCAAAGACCTGTGATGGAACACAGTAAGGCTGAGTACCATTTAGCACTATGGTAACGATTAACTATCTATAGTGGCCATGGATACAGCATGCAGTGAGGCTGAAATAATGAATGGAAATAAACAGCTTTGAAGGGCATGTTTGACATCCCTAGAAGAGGAAAATACATGTTGTTATAATGAAAAGTAATAATTTTGGGATTTTAAACAAGGTATTGATATGATTGGACTTCTATTTAAGATGGGCTACAGTAGCAGGTATGTAATATTTGTATTGGGGATACAAGTGATATTGAAAATATATTAGAGATAGTACTCTAGGAAGAAGGAATCTTAGAAATCTAAATGAAGAGAATTTATAATTGTACTTTAAAAACACAGTCTCCAGAAAATATATTCAAATATGCAATTATGTAGCAATTCATTAATTTTAAAAATAATATATTAATCTATGAAATCAGGTTAAATAAACAAGAATGCAAACAGATTATTATTCAGTTAAAAATTCTGAAAATATTATATTTAATCTGTTAACAAGAAAAAATCAGTACAGTATGTCAATAAACTGGAATATAGAAGAGAAATATAACATAATAAAAGCTAGATTCTTAGAAAAGCTGTGAAGGTGTGAAATATAAATGTCAAAGGAAAATTCAAGGTGCAAAAGTGGCATTGTTAATTTAAAGATGTTGTAAGGACACTTTATAGAGTGTAGCATAGCTTTTGCAGAAAATCTATGTTTAAAATATTCATAGTGATAAGAAGACATAAACTGCCATAGAGTGTATTTTTTGGTAATCAGACCTGCAAATATGGCTGTAGATAGCTTGGCCAATCATAGCTTTCATTTACATATAATGAACTCATGTTTAAACACTAGTTTGCTGATTTTATAAATAATTAAGAACTCTGTTTTCTTGTAGATGATCCTTGAGTGGTTGATTTATTTTCTAAAACAGGAGTAATATTTATTTAGTTAGTTGGAAAGTACTGTGGGAAGAACAGAGTAATGAAGTACATGTTATTTAATTATGGTAATTGTTAAAGACTATTCATATTATTATGATCTCTAAAGTTATTAATAATTAAAATGCAAGACTCTAGTGTCATCATTATTTTGTCTCTTTCTCACAAACATGTATTACACCTGTTAGAAAAGCTTGTTGTCTCTACCTTCAAAATATCCCAAGACTCCACTGACCTAACATGCTTATCATATCTGGGCTTCCATTATTTTTTCTGGATGACTGGCACAATTCTTCTAACTTTGCTACCCCTCACCTCATGAGTCTATAGTCTATAGAGCAGCAAGAGTGATCCCTTAAAATAGCAAATCATTTTATGTCATTCTGCTAGTTAAAAGCTGGCAATTGCTTCATATTTCAAGCTGTGTTAAAGTCAACGCACTTTAATTTTCTCCAAAGGCCGGGTGCAGTGGCTCAGGCCTATAATCCCAGCACAGTGGGCGGCCGAGGCAGGTGAATCACTTGAGGTCGGGAGTTCAAGATAAGCCAGGCCAATGTGGTGAAACCCTGTCTCTACTAACAATACAAAAATTAGCTGGGCATGGTGGCACATGCCTGTAGTTCCAGCTACTTGGGAGGCGGAGGCAGGAAATCCCTTGAACTTGGAGGCAAAGGTTGCAGTCAGCCAAGATCATGCCACTGCATTGTAGCCTGGGCCAGGGAGTGAGACCCTGTCTAAAAAAAAATTGTCTACAAAGCCTCAGTTTTCTTTGTAACTTTTCCTTCTACTTTATGCTTTGCTTACACATCCTTATAGTTCTAACTTGTCAGGCACAGTCTTCTTGTTGTATTTTTGCATTAGCTATTTCTTCTGTGTGGATTTTATACCTCCAGAAATCTGTCCAGAAACCACCTTATTTCCTTGAAGACTTTGTCAGATACTGCCTTCTTCCTGATTGTTCACGCTACATTAAATTGCACCCTCAACACTCTCAATCCTTTTATTTCTCTGCTCCTTTTCCCCCCAAAGCTTTATTACCTTTTAATATACTACGTTATTTACTTTTTAATGTATATACTTATTTTTCTTCTATCCCAATGATATGCAATGTTTACAATACAGCAATCTATATGACTGTTTTGTTCACTAATGTACATCAAATATTTAGAAGAAAGTCTCCTACATTATACTGATACATAGTAGGTGCTCAGTACATATTTGTTGAGTGAATACATGAGTGAATTTAAACCAAGGGGCATCATATGATTTTCTGAAGCTCCTGAATTAACCAACCCTGGAGCTGCCCTAACTCTGAACATCTTATAAGGCAATAACTTCCTAGTTGCTTGAGAAGTTGGTTGGTGTTTTATTTTACCTAGGACTGAAAATAATCAAACTGTACAGAAGAATTTTGACTGGGATATATTGTTCTGATATTGGACTGATACTTTGCATGATTACGAAAACAAAGTTTTAGAGTCAGACTTGTCATAAGGCATAAGAAATTGAGACAGATAGATTCCAAGTACATTTTACATGTAGAATTGACATGATATATGGCAATTCTACAAAAGCAAAAGAAGTAAACACACAAATTGGAAAGGCTGGACCTTGGAAAAGTCTGAAATTTCAGATTGGTAAGCAGGAAAAGACATCTGAGAATCTTTCCAGGAAATCCCTTTTGTGATTCTACATCATTCAGAGAAATGAGATAATCTTTCTTTAAAAATATTCTTCAGTCTAGGTCCTAGTAGAAAGCAAGGCTAAACAAAAAGTTTGAAGTGCATTGATGATTTTGCACTCATGCATTTCTGAAAAATATGTTAAATCTCCAACATCACAACTCAAAAGTACTAATTACATTGAAAAAAATAAATCATCAATTTTATGCAATTATATCAGACCAGTGATCTTCCAACCAGACGCCACTTCTGATAACAGATGTCACAGATGATATAATGAATTCTTGCAACTGTTATTGATAAAATAGTTAAAACACTCTGCAGTCAGGTCTGACCACATACAGCTGTTTTACATAATGCACAAAAGCTAATTTTCTTTACATCACATGATGATAATAGCTATTTTTTAAATTGTTTTTAAAGCACCTGGGGACCCAGAGCCACAGAAGTCATTTGCTGTATTAATTATCAAAGACTAATATTTTGGAAAGACTTGAAACCATATCTTGTTATCTGTGTACCTATACTCATACATACTCTATATTCTTAACAGAACTGTGTGCATTGTTTTATACCTTTTATGCAAAATATATAACCTAGAATATTTTTATTTATTTCCTTTTTTTTCTTAGTCTCATTCTGTCACCCAGGCTGGAGTACAGTGGTGTGATCTTAGCTCATTGCAACCTTTGCCTCCAGAGTTCAAGTAATTTTCCCACCTTAGTCTCCTAAGTAGCCAGGACTACAGACATGAAAAACTACATCTGGTTACTTTTGGTATTTTTAGTAGAGATCTGGTTTCATCATGTTGGCCAAACTGGTCTTTAACTCTTGACCTCAAGTGATGCACTGCGTCGGCCTTCCAAATTGCTGTAATTATATGTGTGAGCCAACATACCTGGCCAATATTTTTCAATACTATATGCTATTTCCTAGTTAAGTCATGTAGTAACTTGCTCCTCTTTTATTATCATAATATTGAATAATTGCTCAGTCTACATAAAGAGTGAAAGACTCCATCAAGTAATATTTAATTTCACCCATTACAAATGGTATGATCCAACTAGCTGAAGAATGAAAGAACCAGACAATTAGCATTTAAATTGAGAGTCCAGCACTATGCAGGCTACCATAAAAGATACAAAATATATAAATATCATCTCGGATATTTGAGCTTAATTCAGAAAATAAAACTCAGCATTGTGGAAAGATGTAGTAAGCCTAAAAAGCAAAATAGTAAATAATTGTGATGAAATTATCAAAAAAAATTATCACTGAAGTGATTTTAGACTGATTTTTAACTTAGTTTTTGTTTTTAATTCTAACTTACAAATATATGTTTTGTTATTTTGAAGCTTCAGAGCTAAAAGATAAATATAATGGATCATTGAGATTACAGATGTCAGTGTCTAGTATAGGATAAATTTCAATAATTAAATTTCTAAAATATTTATGGGTAGAATACTTCAAGGAGATTGGAAGTATCAAGGTAGACTTTCTGAAGTGTGTGGTCATATGGTATCTGGATTCAAATAACTCTTTGAAGTTTTCTGAGATAGTGCTTTGAAAGGATGCCAGATGGTGTATTTTACCAAAAAGCATATTTGGAGAACTACTCAAAACTTTCACGATGTCAAAGAGAATATAAAACATCTCATGTTTGCACATACCTGAATGTAGATTATGAACAGATTATGAAGTTACTTAATAAGAAAATAAATTTATTATTAACATATAGAATACATCCAAATTTTGTGATGTTAAGCAAGAAAAGTTTAGAAGAAAACTGGTATTGAATAAATAATAATTATTAGAAAATACAAGAAAAGAAAGTGCATGAAAAGAATAAACCTGTAACAAAATAATCTCAAATTAAAATGACAAAGATTTTGATGTAGATAATGAAATGGAATCTAAGTACAATAAATTCATTTGTCAATTCAATGGAAAAATCATTGAATATAACCTGATGAATAAACCAGCCAACAAACAATTCCAGTCACTGTTACATCCTATTTTAAATTATTAAATATAGCAATCATAAAGAAAAACCTAAAGAATAAGATTATTAACACCTGAATACCAACTACCAAGCTTTAAAAATTATTAATACTTTTTAAAATATTTTCTTTATTTTTTCAAAATAAAGTGCTAAATTTAAAATTTTTATGGCTTGTTGTAAAAGCAGGTTCAAAAACTCCACTGAGATAGCAGAAAACTAACTCTTTTAAAAGACAAATCTACCACAACAAAAAGAAAATTTCGTAAAGTGGATCAATAAATGGTACCTAACATATCAGATAAGAAAGAATTGAGTGTTTCAAGAGTAGACTCCAATAATCAAACTCAGTGTAGCTATAGAAAATTTCAAACACTGGAGAATTGAACACAATGATACACTAGAGGGCAACTTACAGCTTTAAGTTTACTGATTGAAAAGACATGCAAATAAATAAGAAAATATGGCCCACATACAGAAAAAATAACAGTCAATAGAAATTCCCCTTAAACAAGCCCAGATGCTGGACTTACTTAACAAGTCCTTAAATCCTCTTCTTGAAGTATGTTCAAGGAACTAAAGGGAATCATGGCTAAAGAACCAAAAGAAAGTACAATAATATATTTCACTATGTGCAGAACATCAATAAGGAGATAACAATTATGAGAAGAAACAAAAAACTAGACATTTTAAATACTAAAATTTAGCAACATTGGAAATTAGATTCTCCCACTTCCTTAAAATTTGGTGGCAGTGTTTGTTGTTGTTGACAGTTCATTGTGGCTCCTGATCTCTCCTGGTTAGTTCAGTGGTCAGCTAATGATATGATACAAAAATAACTGGAACAAAAAAATCTTCATCCATGCCGAGTGACTGTGTATGTGTTGGGGCAGGAAGGAGTGGGGAGACAATGAAGCTTTATAGAGGCCAAGTATATATTCACCATTGAAGTTAAATTGGTATTAATCTGGACCAGATCGTTGCATGTTAAAATGTTAATTTAAATTCACAGGTCAGCCACCAATAAAAAAAACTTAATAAATAGAGCATATCAAATAAAAATCATCTTTTTATATTGATCTTTTATCCTATGACTTTGCCGAACTCAGTTTCACAAGTTGTTGTTTTGTTGGTAATTCATTGGGATTATGTATCATGTCATCTGCAATGAGAAGGTTTTATTTCTCATTTCCCAATGTGAAGGTCTTTTATTTTGCCTTCTATTTAGTATATATCTATATATGCACATATATATGTGTATGTATAGATACCAAAATATACTATATATTATATATTTAGTACATACAAATGACATTTGATATCATTTTTAAATACTATATATTATATTTTAGTTTATACCATATATAACATATTTTAGTATATACAATTTATAGTATATGTACACATATATCTACTAAATATAAATCCTAAATATGTTTAGTATATACACACATATGTATGTTGTTAAATATATGTATGTATACACTAAATATACTTTATTATTACACACAAACACACACACACACACTAATGGAGAGAGAGAGAGAAAGAAAGAGAGAGCAACAAGATCTTACTCTGTCACTTAGACTTGAGTGGAGTGGCACAATCATGGCTCACTGCAGCCTCCTGGGCTCAAGTGATCCTTTGACCACAGCATCCAGAGTTAGCTTATAATTAAAAATTTTTGACTTATTAAATATTCTGTTTTTCCTTCAGCAGTTATGATATCTTTATATTTTTAAATAATTTTCACATTTCTTTCAGGCTTTTAATATTGTTGGCTTGTGTTGGAGAACTTAAACCAAGTAATCCTCTGTCCCTGTCACCTACTACTGGAAATAGGAATCATTTTTGATTCTGTGCTAAACAATTTTAGAACGAATTCTTTTTCCTAGTTTTAAAAAATAAATAACACTGAGATCAGTAAAAAATAAACTGCTAGCTGTGAGAAATACCTGCTCATGGAAAATAAGGTGTGAACCAATTAACCAGAGTACCAAACTTATTAAGAGTAACAGCTCTCTCATCCAAAAATGCTTTAAGACTCTCACCTCACTGTACACACCAGTAGCCAATCCAAAGCTACTATGCCAATATTACCACTCAATTCCAAATCATTTTCACCTTAGAAGTCATACTTTCAAAATCATTCAGCCGATGATCTAAAACTCTATAAATACCTTTCTATGACTTCATTTCTAAAATTGTTTTATTTCATATATTTAACATCTACAACATAATGCTATGGTATATATATATATATACATACATATGCACACACAATGAAGTGATTACTACAGTCAAGTAAATTAATATATGCATTATCACACATGGTTAGTTATTTTGTGATAAGGATATCTAAAACTCTCTTAACAAATTTCAGTATATAGTAAAATATTATTAAGCGTAGTTATCATGTTGTACACTAGATCACTCAGCTTATTCATTAAGTCAATGAATTCCTCCATTTCTCCCGTCCTCCCCGCCTACCTCTCTATTCTCTATTTCTAGGTAATCAAGATAGTCACATTAATATATAATTACAGAACTATAACAATAGATGTATTCAAGATAGTCACATTAATATATAATTACAGGACTATAACAATAGATAGATGTTGAGGCTAGCATAAGATAATCAACCTCCTATCTATCAATGTGGTATTTAGTACTTAAAAATTTTCTAATGCTGAGACATCTTTCCATGTGTATGCATTTTTTTACATTGCTGAATTTGATTTACTACTAAAAATATCTTACAGATGAGATGAATCCATGTTTTCCAAATTGAAAATTTCATTTTCCAAATTAGATATCTAGTTTATATTAAATTCCTAAGTGTTTTAATTGGAATGTTGTTCATTATTCTCTGAAAGAGCTTGCATAAGTTTATTTGTTCTTTGAAGATTTGCTCAAACTTGTATACAAAGCCACCTAGTGGCCTTTCAGAAGGGCTCATTCTGAGACAAATTTGATGTCATTTTCAAATTCATTTACAATTTTTATTTTCTTAGTATATTTTAGTACTATATAGCTTTAATGCATATCAACATATTTTATTTTGCTATTCTTGTGTTATGTTAAAAACCTTTAGTTTTGACTGTAGTTATATCCTTTGAATTAGTTCAAACTGTCAGTGATGTTTTCCTGTTTCTTTATAAATATTGCCAGATATTGATTTTTTGGAGTGAGAGGGAAAAGGCATGGCCTGGTCTCAAAGAATAAGCTTTTTTTGGCTTTGTTCACCCTTTTTTCTTGATTTTGTTTTCTATTTTACTAATTTTACACTTACTTTTATACCCTCCCTTTTACTTTTCTTAGCTTTCTTATATTATTCTTTTTGTATAATTGTTTTATTAACACATATACTTTAAAGTATTAATGTACTTCTAAATGCCACTGTGCAGAAGCTTTTTAGTTTGAAGCCCTTGAGTTTTCATTTGTGGTAATTTGCTACCAATATAATGTGTATAATCTGTAGATTACATTGCATAGTACACTTTAAAGTACGAGTAAATTGTGAACAATATTTATTGTATGCCTTTTATTTACATAGTTTTATTGTACACAAAGTGTATATTAAGTAAATTATGTTCAATTGTATTCCATTCAGTGCACTAGTTTTGTCAATCCTTACAAATTTGTTTCATCGTGACATCGTCACTAGACAACTTTATTTTTTGAATTCCATTTGATCATGAAATAAATAAGAGTTCAAATTATGTTATAGATTTGCATATGTATGAATACATACACACATTGTAAATAAATTTATGCATATACAGTATGGATAAATACATGTATATATGAAAGTATATACATGTATACACTTAAGCCTGGTTGAAATTATAATTGTTAATTATTTTAAAAATGGTTCTCTTTTAAACCACTTGAGATATGATTGACATATAAACAGTTGTACATATATAATGTATCTATCTAGATGAGTTCAGGAATATGTACACAATTGTGAAACCATCACAGTCATCGAGGCAATAATCACATCTATCACCTCCCAAAGTTTCTTCCTGCTGTCTTTAATATTTATTTATTTATTTTGCATGTGTGAACATTTAACAGAAGGTCTACCCTCTTAGCAATTTGAAGTGTACAGTACAGTATGGTTAGCTTACAGGTACTATGCTTTGTAGACCTCCAGTACTTTATCTGGCATTGCTGATGCTGAAACATTGTACCCTTCAACCATGTCGTCTCCATTTCCTCCCTCTTCAGCCCCTGAAAACCATCATTCTATGCTTTGTTTCCATGTCTTTGACTTTTTTAGATTCCACATCAATTTGTCTTCCTGCCAACAGTGTCCAAGGGCTTCTTTTTCTCTACCTCCTCATGAACATTTATCTTTCTTTTTTTTAAATGACCATCCTAACAGGTGTAAGGTAAAATTATATGAGTGATTTCCATTTAACTGATGATTAGTCATAATTAGCACATCTCCATATATCTGTTGACAATTTTTATGTCTTTTTAAAGAAATGTCCTTTGCAATCATTTTTAAGATGTTATTCATTTGATAGAAAGATATATATACTTTATTTCTTAACTAAATAAGTGTACATCTCTCTATTTGTGTATATGCATACATCTACAATTATATACATAGAATATATGCATATTTTTTGATATGATAATGATATTATGATTTTTTTCTTTCTTATATTATTAATATACTTTAAGTTCTTGTGTCCATGTGCAGAGTGTGCAGGTTTGTTAACATAAGTATACACATGCTATGTGTCTTGCTGTATCCATCACCCTGTATCTACATTAGGTATTTCTCCTAAAGCTATCCCTCCCCTATCCCCCCACCCACTCTTATCCCTCCTCTAGCTCCCCCTGACAGGCCCCAGTGCGTGATGTTTCCCTCCCTGTATCCATGTGTTCTCATTGTTCAACACCCACTTATGAGTGAGGACATTCGGAGTTTGGTTTTCTGTTCCTGTGTCAGTTTGCTGAGAATGATGGTTTCCAGCTTTATATGTGTCCCTGCAAAGGGAAGGACATAAACTCATCCTTTTTTATGGCTACATAGTATTCCATGGTGTATATGTGCCACATTTTCTTTATCTGGTCTTTCATCCATGGGCATTTGGGTTGGTTCCAAGTCTTTGCTATTGTCAACAGTGCCTCAATAAACATACGTGTGCATGTGTCTTTATAATAGGATGATTTATAATTCTTTGGGATATATACCCAATAATGGAATTGCTGGATCAAATGGTATTTCTAGTTCTAGATCCTTGAGGAATCGCCACACTGCCTTCCACAATGGTTGAACTAATTTACACTCCCACCAACAGTATAAAAGCCTTTCTGTTTCTCCACATCCTCTCCAGCATCTGTTGTCTCCTAATTTTTTAATGATCACCATGCTAACTTGTGTGAGATGGTATCTCAATGTGGTTTTGATTTGCATTTCTCTAATGACCAGTGATAATGAACTTTTTTTGATTATGTTTGTTGGCTGCATAAACGTCTTTTGAGAATTGTCTGTTCATATCCTTCGTCCACTTTTTGATGGGTTGTTTGTTTTTTTCTTGTAAATTTGTTTAAGTTCTTTGTAGATACTGGATATTAGGCCTTTGTCAGATGGGTAGATTGCAAAAATTTTTCCCCATTCTGTTGGTTGCTGGTTCACTCTAATGATATTTTCTTTTGCTGTACAGAAGCTCTTCAGTTTTATTAGATCCCATTTGTCAATTTTAGTTTTTGTTGCCATTGCTTTTGGTGTTTTAGTCATGAATTCTTTGCCCATGCCTATGTACTGAATGATATTGCCTAGGTTTTCTTCTAGGGTTTTTATGGTATTAGTTTTTGTGTTTAAATCTTTAATCCATCTTGGGTTAAGTTTTTATATGGCTTAAGGAAGAGATCCAGTTTCAGCTTTCTGCATATGGCTAGCCGGTTTTCCCAACACCATTTATTAAACAGAGAATCCTTTTCCCATTGCTTGTTTTTGTCAGGTTTGTCAAAGATCAGATGGTTGTAGATATGTGCATTATTTCTGAGGCCCATCTTGTGTTCCATTGGTCTATATCTCTGTTTTGGTACCAGTACCATGCTGTTCTAATTACTGTAGCCTTGTAGTATAGTTTGAAGTCAGGTAGTGTGATGCCTCCAGCTTTTTTTTTGTTGTTGTTGTTGTCTGTTTTTTTGCTTTTGCATAGAATTGTCTTGGCTATATGGGGTATTTTTTGCTTCCATATGAAGTTTAAGGTGGGTTTTTCCAATTCTGTGAAGAAAGTCAATGGTAGCTTAATGATAATAACATTGAATCTATAAATTACTTTGGGCAGTATGGCCATTTTCACAATATTGATTCTTTCTAACCATGAGCATGAAATGTTTTTCCATCTATCTGTGTCCTCTCTTATTTCTCTCAGCAGAAACCTTACAAGCCAGAAGAGAGTGGGGGCCAATATTTAACATCCTTAAGTAAAAGAATTTTCAACCCAGAATTTTGTATCCAGACAAACTAAGCTTCATAAGTGAAGGAGAAATAAAATCCTTTATTGACGAGCAAATGCTGAGAGATTTTGTCACCACCAGGACTGCCTTACAAGAGCTCCTGAGGGAAGCACTAAACATGGAAATTAAAAACTGGAACCAGCCACTACAAAAACATACCAAATTATAAAGACTGTTGACATTATGAAGAAATTGCATCAACTAATGGGCAAAACAACCAGTATTAAAATGACAGGATCAAATTCACACATAACAATATTAACCTTAATGTCAAAATGACACTTGGTATCAAAATGACAGGATCAAATTCACAAATAACAATATTAACCTTAATATCAAATGACACTTAGTATCAAAATGACAGGATCAAATTCACACATAACAATATTAACCTTAAATGTAAATGGGCTAAATTCCCCAATCAAAACACAGACTGGCAAATTGGATACAATCAAGACCCATTAGTGTGCTGTATTCAGGAGACCCATCTCATGAGCAAAGACACACATAGGCTCAAAATAAAGACATGCAGGAAGACTTACCAAGCAAATAGAAAGAAAAAAAAAAAAAAAGCAGGGGTCACAATCTTAGTCTCTGATAAAACAGACTTTAAACCAACAAAGATCAAAAGAGACAAAAAAAAGTGCATTACATATTGGTAAAGGGATCAATGCAACAAGAAGAGCTAATGATCCTAAATATATATGCACCCAATACAGGAGCACCCAGGCACATAAAGTAAGTTCTTAATGACCTACAAAGAGACTTATACTCCAACACAATAATAGTGGGAGACTTTAAGACTCTGCTGTCAATATTAGATCAACGAGCCAGAAAATTAGCAAGAATATCCCTAACTTGAACTCAGAGCTGGATCAAGCAAACCTAATAGACATTTACAGAACTCTCCACCCCAAATCCATAGAATATACATTCTTCTCAGCACCACATTACACTTACTCTAAAATTGACCACATAATTGGAAGTAAAACACTCCTCAGCAAATGCAAAATAATGTAAATCATTATTAACAATCTTTCAGACCACAATGCAATCAAATTAGAACTCAGTGGTAAGAAACTCACTCAGAACTGCACGACTACATGGAAACTGAACAACCTGCCTGGGCACGACTACTGGATAAATAATTAAATGAAGTCAGAAATAAAGATGTTCTTTGAAACCAATGAGAATTAAGACACAACATACCAGAATCTCTGGGACCTGTTTAAAGCAGTGTGTAGAGAGAAATTTATAGAACTAAATGCCCACAAGAGAAAGAAGGAAAGATCTAAAATCAATACCCTAACGTCATGATTAAAAGAACTAGAGGAGCAAGGCCAAACAAATTCAAAAGCTAGCAGAAGACAAGAAACAACTAAGATCAGAGCAGAACTGAAGGTGATAGAGACACAAAAACCCTGCTAAAAAGTCAATGAATCCAGGAGCTGTTTTTTTTTTTTAAAGATCAACAAAATAGATAGACTGCTAGCCAGACTAACAAAGAAGAAAAGAATAAAGAGTAAGACACAACAAAAAATGATATAGGGGATATCACCACCAATTCCAAAGAAATACAAACTACCATCAGAGAATACTATAAACACCTCTATGCAAATAAACCAGTAAATCTAGAAGAAATGGATAAATTCCCGGACACTTACACCCTCCTAAGACTAAACCAGAAGAAGTCTTGAATCCCTGAACAGACCAATAACAAGGTCTGAATTTGAGGCAGCGATTAATAACCTACCAATCAAAAAAAGTCCAGGACCAGATAGGTTCACAGCCGAATTCTACCAGAGGTACAAAGAGAAGCTGGTACCATGCCTTCTGAAACTATTCCATACGATACAAAAAGAGGGAATCCTCCCTAAATAAAATACCGGCAAACCGAATCCAACAGCACATCAAAAAGCTTATCCATCATGATCAAGTCAGCTTCATCCCTGGGATGCAAGGCTGATTCAACATATGCAAATCTATAAAGATAATCCATCCCATAAACAGAACCAAAGGCAAAATCACATGATTATCTCAATAGATGTAGAGAAGGCCTTCCACAAAATTCAACAGCCCTTTATGATAAAAACTCTTAATAAACTAGGTATCAATGTAATGTATCTCAAAATAGTAAGAGTTATTTATGACAAACCCACAGCCAATATCATACTGAATGGGCAAAAACTGGAAGCATTCCCTCTGAAAACTGGCATGAGACAAGGATGCCCTCTCCCACCACTCCTTTTCAACATAGTACTGGAAGATCTGGAAAGGGTAATCAGGCAAGAAAAAAAAATAAAAGGTATTCAATTAAGAAAAGAGGAAGTCAAATTGTATCTATTTGCAGACAACAGGATTGTATATTTAGAAGACCCTATCATCTCAGCCCAAAATCTCCTTAAGCTGATAAGCAACTTCAGTAAAGTCTCAGGATACAAAATCAATGTGCAAAAGTCACAATCATTCCTATACACCAATAAGAAACAGAAAGCCAAATCATGAGTAAAATCCCATTCACAATTGCTACAAAGAAAATAAAATACCTAGGAATACAACTAGGAAAGGACGTGAAGGACTTCTTCAAGGAGAACTGTTTTTTTTGAGGGGGGTGTGTGGATATTTAATTGTATAAATTCCTTGCCTATTTTGGATATTAACCCCTTGCCAGATATATGGTTTGCAAATATTTTCTCCTATTTTGTATGTTGACTTTTCATTTTGTTGATTATTTCCCTCACTGTGTGGAGGCTTTTTCATTTGACGTAATCATACTTGTATATTTTTGCTTTTGTTCCCTGAACTTTTGGTGTCATATACCAAATTTAAAAAATATTATTGCCAAGGCCAACATCAAGGAGCTTATATTTTGTCTTTTCTTCTAGCAGTTTTACAGTTTCAGATCTTATGTTTAAATTCTCCAATCCATTTTTAGCTGATATTTGTGTATGGTATAATAAGTGCTCAGTTTAATTCTTTTGTATGTGGCTATACCTTTTTTAAAACACCATTTATTAACTGTCTTTTCTCTATTATGTATTCTTGATGTCCATGTTGAAAATTAGTTTACTGTATATGTCTGAGTTTATTTCTGGGCACATCATTCTGTTCCATTGGTTTATGTGTCTGTTTTATGCTAATCCTATATTTTTTATTACTACAGCTTTGTTACATTGTGTAAACTCAGAAACTGTGATGCTTTCCACTTTGTTTCTTTTGCAAAGATTATTTTGACTATTTGAGGTCATTTGGGGTTACATACAAATTTTAGGGTTGTTTTTTCCATTTCTGTAAAACTGAAAAATGAAATTTTGATAGGAATTGACCTGGATTTCTAATCCAGGAATTTTATCCCAAATTTTAGAGATTTTTTTTCCATATCTGTTAAAAAAAATTGAAATTTTAATAGGGATTGAATCTGTAGAAGGTATTTGGCATAAGAATGTTTTAACAATATTAATTTTTTCCAATCTTTGAACAAAAAACATTTTCTGTTTATTTGTGTCTAATCCAATGTCTTTCATTAATATTTTATAGTTTTAATGTATAGATTTTTCATCCTATTATTCAATTTATTTCTAAGGGTTCTATTTTATATGCTGTTGTAATTGGGATTGTTTTCTGAATTTTTTTTTTTTTTGGATACTTTATTGTTAGTGCATAGAAACATGACTTATTTTTGTATGTGGAGTTTATATTCCACAAGTTTACTGAATTCATGTATGAGTTCTAACCATGTTTTTGGTGAATTCTATAGGGTCTTCTATAAGATTGTGTTAGCAAAAAAAAGAAATAATTTTACTTCTTTTCTATTTGAATGCTTTTATTTCTTTTTCTTGCCTAATTGCTCTAGTTAGGACTTCTAGTCCTATTTTGAATAGAAGTGGTAAGTGTGGGCATCTTTATTTTTGGTCTTAGTATTAGAGAAGAAGCTTTTACCTTTTCTGCCATTGAGTAAGAGGTTAGTTGTGACCTTGCCATATATGGAATTTATTATGTTTTGGTAAATTCCTACCATACTTAATTAACTGAAATTTTTATTATTAAAATATTTTAAATGATTCAAATGCTTTTTCTGCATCTATTTAAATAATCACATGATTTTTATTGTTCATTCTGTTAACATGATATGCCACATCTATCTATTTAATTGGAACATCCTTGTATCCCAGGGATGTATCACACTTTTTTCTGGTGTATAATCCTTTTAATCCAGTATTGAATTCAATTTTCCTGTGTTTTTAAGGATTTTTGCATGTATATTTGTCAGGGATATTAGCCTATAATACCTGTCTTACAGTTTCCATGCCTAATTTTGCCATCTAAGTAATGCTGGCCTCAAAGAATAAATATTACAGTGTTCTGTTCTCTTTAATTTTTTGGAAGATTTTGAAAAGAAATGACATTAATTCTTTTATAAACATTGTTATAATTCAACAGTGAAACCACGGGGCCACGGGCTTCTCTTTATTGGGTGGTGGTTGACTATTGATTCAATCTCTTTCTGCGTTATTGGTCTGTTCATATGTTCTATTTTTTATGGTTCCATCTTGGTAGATTGTATGTTTCTCAGAATTCATCCATTTTTGTAGATTATCTAATATGTTGGCATGTAACAATTGATAGGAGGCCTCATGTTTCTTTGAATTTCTAAGCTAACCTCATGAGTTATGTCTCCTCTTTCATTTATAATTTTATTTCTTTGAATCTTTTTTTTTTCTTAGTCTACCTAAAAGTTTGATAATTTAAAAAATATTTTCAAATACCAACTAAGTTGATCATTTCCTTCTTTTTTTTTTTTCTTTTTTGAGATAGTGTCTCACTTTGTCATTTAGGCTGGAGAACAGTGTCATGGTCATGGCTCACTGCAGTCTTGTCCTGCTGGGCTTAAGCATTTCTCTCAACTCAGCCACCCCAGTAGCTGGAACTACAGGTATGTGCCACCATGCCTGGCTAATTTTGTTTATTTTTTGTAGAGACAAGGTCTAACTATGTAGCCTGGGTTGGTCTCGAACTCCTGAGCTCAAGCAATCCTAGTGCCTTGGCCTCCCAAAGTGCTAGGATTATAGAAGTGAGCCACCTCACCCAGCTTCTATTGTTTTTATAGTTTCTAATTTAATTATTGCTTCTCTAATCTTTATTTTCATCTGATAATTCTCTTTTTCTTCTTTTTCCAGTTACTTCAGATTTTTTTTAATAAAATCAAATTTTGTTTTCAATTTTATTCTTCTCCTTGAACATATCAAATATACATATGATATGGTTTGGTTCTGTGTCCCCACCCAAATCTCACCCTGAATTATAATTCCCATAATCCTCAAGTGTTGAGGGCAGGATTCTGTGGAGGTTACTGAATCATGGGGGTGGTTCCCTCATACTGTTCTCATGATAGTGAGTGAGTTCTCACAAGATCTGATGATTTTATAAGCATCTGGCATTTCCTCTGCTGGCATTCATCCTCTCTCCTGCCACCCTGTGAAGAGATGCCTTTTGCTATGATTGTAAGTTTCCTGAAGCCTTCCCAGCCATGCAGAACTGTGTCAATTAAATCTCTTTTCTTTATAAACTACCCAGTCTTGGGAAGTTCTTTATGTCAGCATGAGAATGAACTAATAGAACATAGATCATTTTAATTGTGTATAGACTATTTCTTTATCTTAATATTGCTTAAGTTTTTTAGCTTTATATTTTATAATGCAAAATGATTTACTTCTTTTTTATTGTAAATATTAAATAAAAATTGCTCATACAATTTAAAATTTTTGTACTCTTTGGTCTTCTAATTCTTCTCTTTTAAAGTTCATGTTGTGTTTTCCTTATTATTTCTACATTGAAAGTCTTGCAAAACTATGTTACTTCTGTATATCTGCAAATGCTTTATTTTGCTTTCTCTCACTATTGATAGTGTAACTGTGTATATAATTTTAGGTTGACAGTAATTTTCTCTCTGTGCTTTGTAGCTGTTAACATACTATTATTTCTTCTATTGTTGTTGATGAGAAGTAGATGTTAACATACTCTTATTTAGTTTGTAGATGTTTAATACTGTTATATAATAGTTTCTAGATGTCATCATACTATTATTTCTTCTATTGTTGTTGATGAGAAGTCTTTGCCAGCTAATTACAAATTACTTTGTAAATGCCTAATTTTCTGGTAGCTTTTAACATTTGCTCTTCTTAATGTTCTACAGTTTAATAAAATATAAGTAGGTGTGGATATACTTCTTTTTCAAAAAATTTCTTTGGTTTTCTAAGATCTCTTACAATGGAAAAATGTGACTATTTTATTTTCAAGAATGTCAAACTATTATTGCCTTGAATATTACTTTTTCACTATTTTATTTATTATTGTATCTCAGCAACTGTTTGATACTATTACACAAGTAAATGTTTAACTGAGCTTTCGAATCTATTTGCCATATCTCTTAATGATACGTTTGTAATTTATCAGTAAAAAATCAACACATAGTTGGAATGCCAGGCCCGTCCAACCTTGACCTGCAGGCCTAAGAAAAGCTTTCTAAACCCTACTACAATTAAGAGCCATTGGGCTAAAGAATATTTTCTAAGGTTACCTATTACTTAGGCAGATATGGCATTTCTGGCTCTGAAGCACAGACCTCTTCAGAGTGTGCATATGCCAGAAAAATGAAAGCAAAAGAGAAAGAGTAGAGCCTACTCCCTTTTGTAATGCACTGTATAAATTAAAAATCGGACTTTAATTGACCTTAGCCCAACAATGTTTAGCATATAATCAATCTAATTTGGTTCCCCTCCCAACAGAGAGGCTATTAAAGAACTTTATCTATGGGCAGATTTTTTTTTTTTAACCTGTGAGTCAAAACAGATATAGAGAAGAGGACGGGAAAAGATTCCTATTCCATCAGTAGGCTTTAACAGGTCTTGACTATATGCCCACATCTTATCAGGCACTTCTACAAATATTGCGTTTATCCCACAAAAATATTTTGAGGCTGATTTTAGAATTATTTACATTGAAAGGATGAGAATTTGAAGTTTCAAATCATTAGATAGTTTCTAAAGTTCATAGCCATTAAGTTGAATAGTTAAGTTTAGAAACCTAGTTTATCTGCTTTCAAAGCCAGTAGAATTCTTCCTACATTGTTTTTCCTCCAAAGGGAGGAAAAAGTCTTGAATGCAGTCAGGAGGCTTAAATGAAATAAAATGAAGTAAAAAGAGAGGCTTATAAATTGAGTTCATTACAAGTCTGTGTTGATATCACAATAGGACCAACAAGTGTAGAACATTGTGAGAAAACCATCCTGATAGATAATGTAGGTAAGAATGAATCGTGGGTTAAAATGAGAATTAGTTTGAGAAGAGAGGTAATATTTGTAAAGTTTAAATTGTAAAGAAAAATTATCTTTGATTTCCAAGAAATATTTGTTGAAAACATCCATCTGGAAGAAGCTGTACTGGTTCTGAGGGTATAACTATAAAATAGATAAATATAATAACTAATAACCGCTCTTCATGATAATTTAATTCTCAGGGGAAAGTCAAACATTGAAAAAGTAATCATCAACTGATAAATTAGACAAAGAAAAGTAGAAGATGCTGTGAGACTATATGGCTAAGGAGATTAATTCATTATTGAGTATCAGTAGGAGCTTTCCAGAGTAAGTGATGATTGAACTCTCAAGTTAAAAAGTAAATAAATATTAGCTAAAAGTAAAGCTTGGAAACAGTGTTTGTAGACCAAAAAGGAGTGAGACTTTTATAAGTACTCATCATCTATTTCTAGTATTGCCTCCAATAATTCTTTGTTTTTGTTTTTTGAGATGGAGTTTTGCTCTGTTGCCCAGGCTGGAGTGCAGTGGTGCAGTCTTGGCTCACTGTAACCTCACCCTCCCAGGTTCAAGCGATTCTGCCGCCTCAGTCTTCTAAGTACCTGGGATTACAGGCATGTGCCACCACACCTGGCTAATTTTTTTTGTATTTAGTGGAGATGGGGTTTCACCATGTTGATCAGCCTGGTCTCAAACTCCTGACCTCAGGTGAACCACCTGCCCTGGTCCCCCAAAGTGTTGAGATTATAGGCATGAGACACCATGTCCAGTCTCCAAGAATTCTGAAATAGGCAATTGTGGTTGGAGAGAAGCATGGTATGATATTCCTCGAATGTCACAATTCTATGCTCCAAAGAAAGACAATGAAATAAGAAAGTTTAGGGATTTTTAAAGACAGGATTGAAATAATTAATCAAAGAATTTAATCTGTAAAGAAAGAGAAGTGAAGACAAGATGGTTATTAGTAAGAATATAATGGAGTCAATGAGCAGATGATACCAAGGAAGAAAATATGAGGTTAATTAAGATGATATGTGTTGTATATAGAGAGGAGTGTTTTAATGAGGATTTCTGAGGTGGAAATGTTTTATCAGATGCAAATCCAGAATGTGGACAGAAGATTTGTTAGAAGGAGTGGAGTGCTTCCAAAGTTAGTGGGAATGAAGAAGTCTGAAACGAAGAAAAAAAAAAAAGTGAAGTCCAAATGAGAAAGACAGAGTTTTGGCAATTTATTCTGTTTTCCAGGTTGAGGTTGACCTTACTCTGCTGTACCAGGATGTGAGTATAACAGGAAGCTAGGATGCAAAATTGATGTATTGCGGAAAAGGTGGGCTAAAGAATAGTATAGTCAAAAAGAATTAACCTCAGAGGAATGCAAAGATGTCTTTATGAAAGAAAGATTATTTCATTAAGCAAATACATCATGTACATCTACAGAGAAATAATATGATCAAAGAAAAATGAGAAAATACTTTTTGATAGAAACCATGAAGGAAGCTAATACTGTAATAATTTAATATAATATAAATAAAATGATGTGACTTGTTAAGTCGAATGTAATATACGAGGAATGATCTTCTAATGGTAACATCAGGTGGGGAAACCGGAAAAGGATCTATAAATCTTTCAGTCTTGTTTTACAGGGCATGAGAAAATACACAAGACACATTTGAGGGGACTGGAGGGAAACAGTGTCTTCAAGAGAAACAAGTAAGTGATGAAGTGACCAGTAAGTAGGCTGAGAACATAGAGTACTGTGATGATCATTAAAGAGAAACTCTAAACAGAAGAGTTCAGGAAGGAGTAAATTAGTGGAAGGTCTGGCTTACATAGAGAGTATAAAAGCTTCTGCTGGACATAAATCATGAAATACAAGGATAAAGAGCTTATCAGATTGAGTTAACAGGTAGGGTTTACAATAATAAATGAGTAATCAATATGAACTCTAAAGATTCTGCTATATTCTGCAAAACATTCATAAAAGTTGTGTTGTTGATATGAAAGTGGCTTTTTCTTGAGGACTTTGCAGTAAGAAAGGGCATAGGACTGAATGGGAGGGAGAAACCTGAGTAGCAGGTCAGGATGGATGCATCATTTAGTGCCTCTAAATCTGATAGACAGATGCAAAAGGGTGAAAGATGTTAGCTGTGTTCATTTATTCAGTAGACATTATTGAACACCTATTGCAGGGTAGGCCCTGTATAAGCATTTAAAATACAACTGTCAGCAAAACCAACAGAAGATCATTGTCCTTTCATCCTGGAGAGGAAGCACAGTCAAAATATATTATAAAGATGGAAATACGTGTTATGAAGACATGTTAAAACACTAAAGAGGAGAGATATGGACAGGGTTGGTAGAAAGCTGTGACAGCCAAGTGGGAAGGGGTCCCTAGACAAACTCCACCTGGCCTGCGCGCCGGGAGCAATGCCACTGCGGTGGAGCCACAGAGGTTTGTGCCCTTTGCAGTGGGGAGGAGCCTGGCCCCTCCTCTTCTTGCATGGAATTGAAGATTGAAGATGGGACCCAGGAAGAACTCTAGCAGGGAACTTTGGCCTTGCAGAGAGTCGCTGTTCCCTCATTTTCTTCCCTTTTACCCAATTAAACCTTGCTTTATTTGCTCTTCAAATTGTCTGTGAGCCTGTATTTTCATGGCTGTGGGACAAGGACCCCATCTTTAGCTGAACTAAGAAAACGTCTTGCAACGTTTGGTTTCTCATGATGTGATTCTACAAAACACGCCACCCCTTCCTAGGCACCATCACCACATGTGTGTTCATAAAGTGACATCTGAACCCAGAAAGAATTAAAGCAGGTGAGAGGGATGTCACAATGATACCTAGAAGAGTGGCCCAAGCAGGTAAAACATCAATTGCACATTTCCAGGGGTTAAAGCATGTTTGGAGTTTTCAAAAACCAGAGTCCCATGTAGCTGAAGAGCGTGTAAAAGAGGGAGTGGGAGGAGCTGAGGTCAGAGCAGTAGGAGAATAGGGTGAAATAATAAAGGGATCTTAGGTGAATATAATGACTTTAGCTTTTACACTGAGTAAGATTGGAACTTGCTGGAGTATTTTGACCAGGTAAGTAGCAGCACCGTTTTGTTGTTGTTGCTTTAATTTTTTGAGACAGAATCACTCTGTCACTCAGGCTGGAGTGCAGGGGTGTGATCTTGGCCCACTGCAACCTCCGCCTCCAGGGTTCAAGGGATTCTTGTGCCACAGTCCCCCTGAGTAGCTGAGATTACAGGCACCAGCCACCATGCCCAGCTAATTTTTGTATTTTCCGTAGAGATGGGGTTTCACCACGTTGGCCAGGCTGGTCTTGAACTCCCTACCTCAGGTGATTCACCCGCCTTGGCCTCCCAAAGTGTTGGGATGACAAGCATGAGCCACTGCGCCTGGCTGGCACCGTTTTGTTTTAAAAGGAGGGTGCTGGCTCTGTAGTGACATTAGGCTCTTGGGGAGCAAAGCAGGGAGCAGGGGTATTAATGACAGCAATAAGCTGGGAGAGAGATGATGGAGCTTGGTTGAAGGTGAAGTGGTGAAAGCAGTATGAAGTGATTGGAGCCTGAATGTACTGTGAAAGTACAGCCAACAAGATATGCTGATGCTTTGCATATGAGAAAAAAAAAGAAAGGAGTTAGGAAAGATACCGAGGAACCGAGGATTTGATGTAAGCAATGGCAAGAATGGCTTGCTTTAAGTTAGGCTATTCTTTGAATCTCTTTGTGTAATTCTTTTGTATGCCTTGGCATTCTTTTAGAATGAGCACTGTTTTCCATATCTGATCTAAAAGTCCTCAGTCCTAATGAGAAATTGTTAATTGACTGATTGTCTAATTATTAATTATGCAGAGATAGTGGTAGATACAAAAACTATAATTAAGTAGAAATGAAACTCAGATTGAGTAAATATTAATTTTGACCCCATGCCCTAAACATTATAACTTTTCCTATTTGAAAAATCAGATCAAATTCCCACATGTAAACAATGGGAAACTTGAGAACTATGAAATTAGAGCCATGGATATACTGCTGGTAACGAGTGGGGCTGTTACTGTTAGACTTTATCCTGGTTGTTAGCCTGGTGACCCTTACAATTTACCATGTCAGTTGATTTACTGTAGAACATTTTGTTACTCTGAACAAGACTGAAAATTCCTGGAGCATTTTGACCAGGTGAATACCATCATTTTGTTTTAAAAAGAAGGCTCTGGCTTTGTTGTTCAGTCTCCAAATTGTGTATTTTCATCTATTTTTGTTTGACTTGTCTGTTTCGTTACTTATATTTTTATTTTCAGAGAGCCTAGTGTTTGTAATCTTACAGCACAGGAATTGTAAGATTCTGAAGTTTGTGCAACACAGAGCTTAAGCTTTTCGCATCTCTCAAATCAGTTTTCTAAATTTTACAAGCATCTTCATAAGCTTGAAGAATCTTCATAAGCGTAATAGATCATTTTATTTAAAATATATAGTGCTCCTGTTAAAGGTGACTAAGATCACCGAAGACCAAAATACTACTTGTCTTCGATCACCTGTGCTCAAGGACAGGCACTCTGCAAAAATGTTTCAGAGAAATTCTGTTCCAGGATGAAAGTGATTGTGTATATTGCTGTGAGTAAACCCTGGGTACTTTTCAGGTGCTGTGGAAACTGCTGTATCTGGCGGACTCTCTGTGACTTACCAAGCAACCTGCACCAAGTCCTGAGCAGTTTGTCTCATTGAGCTTGAAACCTGGAGGTCCAGACATCGGAAAAATTACCCTCTAGGTCAGCTGTTTGGGATCCCCTGGCATAATTGCAGGTTAGTTACAGATGCTCTATTCCAGCCACCAATTTGCAGCTCATGGGGAAAGGTGAGGAAAATGGAAAGAATCAGTTTCTGGCTGTTGGGTAGTCCTCAAGCCTCTCCCACAGCTGCTATAATTAAGCCAGATGTAAGGGTTTGGAAAAGAGCTTTCCGGTTTTCTATCTGGCATTTCCTCTTTGTTCACAATGTTAGCTCCTATGCCAATCCTGTATCTCCAAATATTTTCATAAGAGTTGGTATTATTTTGGCAATTTGATTTTTTTCAGCTTTATTGAGCTATAATTGACAAATGGGGCTTGTAGTCATTTAGGTGTAAAACAAGATGTTTTGAAATATGTATATAATGTGGCATGATTACCACCACCAAGCCAATGAACATACATATCACCTTACATAGTTACTATCTGTGTGAGAGAGAGGTGACAAGCTTCAGATCTTTCTTTGAAAATCTCGATTATAAAATGCACCATCACTATCATGTTGTACACTAGGTCTCCAGAACTTATAACTGACATTTCGCTCTTTGACCAATATCTCTTCATTTTTCTCACCGCCACAGTCCCTGCTAAACATGCCTCTATTGTTTATTGCTACAAATTTCACCATTGCCACATTTCATTTACGTGTAGAATCTATTTATAATAAATGAAATCATACAGTATTTGTCTTTCTGGGTCCAACTTATTTCACTTAGCATAATGTCTTTCAGGTTTCATCTATGTTATTGAAAATGACAGGATTTTCTTTCTTAAGGCTGAATAATATTCTATTGTATGTGCCTGTGTGTATGTATGTGTGTGGAGAGAGAGAGAGGGAGAGGGAGAGAGAGAGAGAGAGAGAGAGTGAGAGAAAGGAATTCGAGAAGGATTGGTGTTAATTCTTTAAATGTTTGGTAGAGTTTACCAGTGTAGCCATAGATCTTGATATTTACTTTGTTGGGGAATTTTTGACTACTGATTAAATCTCCTTACTCATTATGAATCTTTTCAGATTCTCTATTTCCTTATGATTTTGTGTTGCTAGGTTGTATCTTGCTAAGAATTTAGCACTTCTTCTATTTTAACCAATTTGTTGGTATATAGTTGTTCATAATAGTCTTTTATATTTGTGTGGTATCAGTAGTAATGTATTTCATTTATATTTCACTTATTTGAGTCTTTTCCCTTTTTTTCTTAGCCTTACTAAAGGTATCCATTTTTATGAAAAATAAAACAAAACAAAACAAAAAACCACAAAAAACATTTTTCCATTTCTTCACTTTCAGCTGATATGTTCTTTAAAGCTAAAGTGTGTCTCTCACAGGGAGTATATAGTTGGAACCTGTTTTTTCAGACATTCAGACCCTTTGTCTTTTAATTGGATAATTTAATTCATTTACAATAAAAGTAATTATTCATAGGTAAAGACTTACTATTGCCATGTTATCGTTTTCTGTCTTTTTGATGGGTCTTTTTTTAAATCTCTTCCTATTGTTTCTTCCTTTGTGATTTGATAATTTATTTTGTAGTGTTATGTTTTCATTTCTTTCTCTTTATGTTTGTGTATCTACCACAGGGTTCTTCTTTGTGACCATCATAAAGCTTACATAAGACGTATTACTGTTATAAAAGTGTATTTTCAGCTGATAACATCTTAACTTCAGTTATAACAAAAATGTCTGCACTTTTACTTTACCCTCCCCCCATGTTTTGTTATTGATATCAAAATTTGCATCTTTTAATACTGTGTATCCATTAACAAATTATTGTAATTATAGTTATTAACTTTTACTTCAAAGGTTACTGTGATTTACTTAGCACCATTACATATTAGAATATTCAGAATTTGACTATGCACTTAAGTTTACTAGTGAGTTTTATACCTTTATATGTTCTCACTTTGCTACTTAGCATCCTTTTATTTATTTAAACTTAAAAATCACCTCTTAGCATTTCTTGTAAGGCAGGTCTAGTGGTGATGAACTACCTTGGCTTTTGTTTGTCAGGGAAAGTCTATATCTTCCATTCATTTTGAAGGACAGATTTTTCAGGTATGGTATTCTTGACCAGCACTTTTTCTTTCAGCATTTTCAATATATCCTTCCATTCTCATCTTGCCTGCAACGTTTCTGCTGAAAAATTCTGATAGCCTGATAGAGATTTCCTTGTATGTAATGAATCTTTTTTCCCTTGCTGCTTTCAAAATTCTCTTCGGTTCCTGATTTTTGACAATTTTGTTATGATGTGTTTGGTAAAATCTGCTTTAGGTTGGACCTGCTTGGAGACCTTTGTGTTTCATCTTCCCGAATAACTGCATATGTTAGCAGATTTAGGAAGCTTTCGGCCTTTATTTTTTTAAAAAACCTTTCTGCTCTTTTCTATCCCTTTAGTGCAATCCCATAGGGTGGGATAACCTCCCAGCCACTCAGTAGTGTTGGTCGCTTCGGTAATCTGGATGAGGCAATAAAGAAGTGGTTCTTCTGGAAAGCATTCCGCAAGGCTGGGAAGCTGGTGGTCACTCTCTATGCTTTTACTTGTTATGGTGAATTTTCAGGCTGGAATATTCTCTCTTGGCACTGAGAGCTGCGCCATCCTGGAAAGGGTGACATAGGTAAGGTTCTTTTTTTTTTTTTAACCCTCTTCAATGTAAGTATTCCAAGAATTTTTGCTTCAACAGTGTGTTAGAACTTTTCCACTGTACCCTCAGATTCCAGCAAAAGTACTCTTGTCAATAGTTTTCAAAATCCATGCTTCTGCTGGGGAATGGTGGTAGAAAGTGCTTATTCTGACACCTTGCTAATAATATTTCTTTATTTTAGCATTTTGAAGTCATTAATCCTGCACTAGCATTTAAGTATATATATACATCTACAGCACTTTTATGTGACAGGAAATATTTTATTAAAATGTAGATTAATATTTCATGGTTTCAAATAATACACTAGGCTGATACTATATCTTTATACTCTGATTATCAGAAAAGGGTCTATCATAAAATATCATTGTTCTTATTTACAAATAGATCTTTGGAGTTTTACATCTTATAACTTTTCAGTCTCCTAACTGACAAAATCACAGTTTTCAGGTGGGCATTAAATTTGGCATAATAAAGTTCCATCATATCCTCCTATCTTTAATTAAAACATTGATAATTAGAAGTATGATGTCTTAATGAAGTTGAAATGCAATCTTTTAAGTGTACAGAAAAAACAAAAGTTATTTGATGCACAAGAGTCAATCTCAGTTTTAAATGATCATTTTTTTCTCTACATTTAAAAAATGATAGGATTACATTTCAGAAACTTTGAGGGACTGGTGCAAGATTACACAATAAGGGAGAGATTAGGATTCAAAATGAAGAACTCCTGGGTCTAAGAAGCCCAGAATGCTTCCTTATCCTTCTTTGTCTCTTAGCTGCTTAATTGGGGGTTTGTAGAGCATACATGTGTTAGAAACAATTCTTGCCTCTTGCCCAAAACACAGTACAAATCCAAAGTGTGCATTATATCACTCATTCATGCAGCCAATACCTACATTATTGATTTTTTGACTCAAAAGACATGAAACTAGTAAGGTTCATCTACCAATTATAATCAAAGAAAGAAATGTCAGGAAGGATAGAGAAGTTATGCCTTTGGTACCCATGCAAAATAAACTCCAGTTAACAACGTGTTGGTCTCCACAAAGAGCTATTAGTAGGACTAATTGTAACATGATTATTATAATAATAATATTCTGCAACTTTAACTCAACTATAATATGAGAAATAGTTACAATTACATGATCTGACTGACACATCCAGAGCCCTCATTTTTTATTGGAGAGCAAAGAGATTTCCTGAACTCATTGGTACATTAACAGTTATGATGTGTGGAGAGATTACTGGAATGACTTCCTGCTGCTCCTAGCTAACCTTTGAACAATTGCTGGCATTCTGACGTGGGAAAGAATGAACCTGGAGAGACTGGTTGCTGATCTTTCTGGCTATCCTAATCAATCTAATACTAGTAGAAATAAGAACAAATGCATTGATAATTTAATGCATATAATGTGAAATTAAACTAGGACCTAATACTTTTAAAACCTTCTTATTTGGTATCATTTTAGATGATATTAAAATGAAAGCATCACATCAACTCAAACCCTTGAACCAGAAATAGCTATCAATATTATAAGGCAAATACTATTTGAAGCCTATATGTATCCAGATAAGTAGACAGGAAGACAGATAAATGTGAATTAGGAAAAGTACATTAAACTTAGCTTTACTACAATTGAAAGGAACAAAAAGTGTTGCTGATGTAAAACTAATCACTAAACTTAAATGCCACCTAAAAGAAATGTGGTGTTAAATGATGTTGTAAAGGTAATATAGAAAAAATGATTTTTTAGAACATTGTTGCTTTAATTATATGATTTGACTTTAGAGAATATCTATAACTTTATCTCCCTTCTATAAAATATCAAAAAATTAGCACTTATGTTACTTTTCACCTCCTCTAAACTGTCATTCGAAATATTATTATTTATATATTTTAAAAATATTTTTATGTCATTATTATTTTATTGCCAAGATTTATAATGCACATATTCTGTTTTGTAAACATAATTTCTTGGTTATTTAGCCTGACTTGTATACTCACATAAACTAAATGCTAACCTTCTATTGATTTACTAATGCCTTGAATCTTGATTTTGAAAAAAATTTTCTCAAAAATCACTTTTTCCTCATGAAGAAGTCATATATGGAGTTAGCTTTATTTTACTTTATTTTTTTTGAATGGCTGAGAACATGGGTCAAAAAAGCATATTCAAAAGAAAACTTCACTGAAAAATTTTTTCGTTATTTAAAACATTTTATTTTCTATTACCTTTGGGGATATTTTAAAGGATTCTGCAGGTTTTAGAATTCACCTTTATTAATATAGATGAAGTTTATAGCTATTGATGAGTTTCCATAAGTCATTTGGTATTTTGACTGAATGTATATATTAAAGTTATAAACAAATAACTTATCATGTAAATAATGAAGTCATACTTCTTTGCCTCCAAATTTGAAAGGCACACTTCTTTGAGTCACAATTCTTTGCCTAGGTCACACTTCTTTGCCTCCAAATTTTGGGCATGATAACATTTAACAATTGTTTTCTGGGACTGAATGTTGGTGGAGAACTCAAATGACAGCTCGACTTGGTTCTCTCAGTAAATGAGCACTTTTTTCCCTCATTCTTAGCATCTTATGTTAGTACCTGCATTTCAGTAACTTAAGTAGGATATATTTTCTTGTTCACAATTCTCAATTATTTTCCCGAAACATGGAATATTCTTGAATTACAGAGTCAATTCTTTTCAATAACATACTATTATGCATTTTCTTTTTATTTTATACATTTTCTAAATTTTTATAAAATTTCAGATTAATTATTCTAAAATTGGATCATCTTGTCTCCACTTCTTTTAGGTTATCTCTTACTGGTTTCAAATTGTTATTTTTCTCATCGTTCACTGTAAGTATCTCAAGTCATTTATTATTGCTGTAATTCAATTTTCAATAACATTCCATTTGAATTTTATTTACTTTTAAATAAAATTCAATACAGTTTTATGTTTTTAATATATATATTCTCATAGTTAAGATTATAATGATTTTACAATTTTGTCTCCTCCTTTTACTCAATTGTTGTAAACATTTTCCATGTTATTCAATATTCGATGCCATAATTTAATTTTAAAATATTTCTTGACTTAATAGAAAAACTGCATAGGTAATACAGAGTTCCCGTATATCCTACTCCTATTTTCACCTATTATTATTTGTTCCAACTCTTATTTTAAGTTCAGAGGTACCTGTGCAGATGTGCAGATTTGTTACGTAGGTAAATGAATGTTTGCCATGGTGGTTCTCTGCACAGATCATCCCATCACCCAGCATCCACAAGCTATTCTTCCTGATCCTCTCCCTCCTCACACTCTCTAACCTCCTTTTAATACCCTAAGATATTTCATTTCTATGCCAATTTTGTTGACGGTTTTAATCATAAAGGGATGCTGGATTTTGTCAAATTCTTTTTCTGTCTGTATTGAGATGATCACTTGATTTTCATTTTTAATTCTCTTTATGTGATGTATCACATTTATTGACTCGCATACCAACCCTGCATTCCTGATATGAAACCTACTTGATCTTTGTTGACTATCTTTTAAATATGCTGTTGAGTCCAGTTAGCTAGCATTTTGTTGAGGATTTTTGCATCTATGTTTATCAGGGATATTGGTCTGTAGCTTTTTGTTTGTTTGTTTGTTATTTCTATTCCTGGTTTTGGTATTAAGGTGTTTCTGGCTTCATAGAATGATTTAGGAAGGATTCCTACTGTTTTGGAATAGTGTTAATGAGATTGGTATCGATTCTTCTTTGAATGACAGAATTCAGCTGTTAATTTTTCTGGTAATGGACTTTTTTTTGTTGTTTGTAATATTTAGTTATCATTTCGATCTCACTGCTTGTTATTGGTCTGCTCAGAGTTTCTATTTCTCCTCGTTTAATGGAGGAGGGTAGTATATTTCCAGAAATTTACCCATCTCCTTTAGGTTTCCTAGTTAATGTGCATAAATGTGTTCATGGTAACCTTGAATTACCTATTGTATTCCTCTGGTATCTGTCATAATATCTCCCATTTTGTTTTTAATTGAGCTTATTTACATCTTCTTTCTTCTTTTCTTGGTTAATTTCACTAATGGTTTATCAATTTTATTTATTTTTTTCAAAGAATCAGCTTTTGTTTCATTTATCTTTTATATTTTTTGTTTCAATTTAATTTAGTCTTGCTCTGATCTTGATGATTTATTTTCTTCTGCTGGGTTTGGGTTTGGTTAGTTCTTGTTTCTCTAGCTCTTTGAGGTGTGACCTTAGATTGTCTATTTGTGCTCTTTCACACTTTTTGATGTAGGCATTTAATGCTATGAACTTTCTTCTTAGCAACACCTTTGCTGTAACCCAGAGGTTTTGATAAGTTTTGATAAGAGATTTTGTCACTATTATTATTTAGTTCAAAGAATGTTATAATTTGTTATTTCCATCTAGACTTTGTGTTAATCCAATGATCATTCAAGAGCAAGTTATTTAGCTTCCATTTATTTGCATGGTTTTGAGGATTCCTTTTAGAGTTGATTTCCCATTTTATTCCACTGTGGTTGAGAGAGTACTTATTATGATTTAGACTTTCTTAAATTTGTTGATACTTGTTTTGTGACCTATTATATGGTCTATGTTGGAGGATGTTCCATGTACTGATGAATAGAATGTATATTCTGCAGTTGTTGGATAGAATGTTCTGTAAATACCTGTTAAGTCCATTTGTTCTAGGGATAGTTTATGTCCATTGCTTCTTTGTTGATGTTCTGTTTACTTCTGCTCACTTTTCTGTCCATTTGCATGGAATAGCTTTTTCTGCACATTTAGCTTAAGTTTTTGTGAGTCTTTATGTGTCAGGTGAGTCGCTTGAATAAAGCAGATACTTGGTTGGTGAACTTTTATCCATTCTGCCATTCCGTATCTTTTAAGTGGAACATTTACATTTAGCATTAGTATTAAGATATGAGGTACTATTATATTCATCATGCTATTTGTTGCCCGAATACCTTGGTTTTCATTCATTGTGTTGTTGTTTCATAGGTCCTGTGAGATTTATGCTTTAAGGAGATTCTATTTTGGTGTATTTTGAGTATCTGTTTCAAGATTTAGAGATTCTTACAGCATTTCTCATGGTGCTGACTTGGTAGTGGCAAATTCTCTCAGCATTTTTCTGAAAAAGACTGTATCTTTCCTTCATTTATAAATTTTACTTTTGTTATAAATAAGTTGATAATTGTTTTGCTTAAGGATGCTAAATATAGGACACCAATCCTTTCTAGCTTGTTGGCTTTCTGCTGAGGATTCTGCTGTTAATCTGATAGGTTTTCCTTAATAGGTTTCTTGATGCTTTTGGCTCGCAGCTCTTAAGACTCTTTCCTTCATCTTGACTTTGGATAACCTGGTAACTACGTGCCTGGGTGATGATCTTTTTGTGATGAATATCTTAGGTATACTTTGAGCTTCTTGTATTTGGATGTGAGGGTTTGACACTTCTCATTGACAGATGTCTGCATCTTTACAAAGCCAGGGAAGTTTTCCATGATTATACCCTCAAATATGTTTTCCAAACTTTTAGATTTTTCTTCTTCCTGAGGAACACTTACTATTTTTCGTTTTGATCATTTAACATAATCTCAAACTTCTTGAAGGCTTTGTTCATTTTTGAAAAAAATTATTACCCATTTATTTTTGTTTTATATCTCAATACCTCTCAGCACATGAGCTATCATTGAAAAATGAATTAATTAGTGAAGTTATTACCTTTCTTTCCACCCCTGCCACATTTAATATTTAAGGTCAAATTCCATAGTTGAATAACTTCTTTTACCACTGACTTGCACAATATAGGTGCTTAATAATTTTGGTGTTAGTAAATTGCTGACTGAAATCCTATACAAGTAAAAAAAATGTAAAATTGTCTAGAAATTGATTATTATATTCAAAAGTCTACTTTTTTATTCAATTCACTTACTTTATGTGTTAAATATCATTCTCAACATATTAGTTAGAGGCTAAAACATTTGTCCAAATTCACATAATTAAGAAACGTTGTATTAGTGATTCAAAATAATCCCTATGTAATTCGGAAGTCCTGATATTTGTTTATCTCACACCAGTAAGCTACCAATTTTTATAGATAAGAAGAAAGAACAATCATATTTTAAGACGACTTTTGCATTTTATATTAAGCCAATTTGTTATAATTGTCCTAAGAAGAAGATATTGTTCAAAGCCTCTAAGTCTACTTTTTATAATTGGTAATGCAATAAATAATGCAAAAAAGCAAAAATTAAAAGTTGACTTTTAAAAATAATTATAATGGATATTTACAAAATTCATGAACTAGTATATGAGAAACCTTTAGAAACTGGAAATATAAACACTTTAATGAAGACATTTAAAAGAAATGAGATTTAAAGAAGTTTTATAAAAAGAAATAAAAATGGTCAATTAACATATAAAAAGTTGCTTAAGTTCAATGATATTAAAGAGATGAAAACTAAAATAATTTTTGTACCACATTAGTAAATTAGTAAGTAATAATATTCAGTGATTGTTTGGGTATCAACAAACTAGCAGGAATATGTTCTTCCACTTGGAATGCAAACTACAATATTTCTGTAAAGAAATTAGCAATATATCTTAAAATTTTAATTATGAAGAAATGGTATTGCTCTTTATTTCTGCTGGAAATTTTTCCCAACCAATAATTAAGCGAATGGACAAAAATGTATGGTGTGTGTGTGTGTGTGTGTGTGTGTGTGTGTGTGTGTGTATAAAATCTGGCCACTGCAATGTTTTCTAATCTGCCACTTTGTAATGGACCTGATTCTTTCTTGTTGAATTTCTTGAGCATCTTGTAGATCCTGGATATTAGTCTTTTGTTGGAGACATCTGTAAATATATTCCCCCATTCTGTAGGCCGTCTGTTTATTCTGTTGGTTATTTCCTGTCATGTGTAGAAGCTTTTAGTTTAAGTCCAATTTGCTTATTTTTGTTTTCATTGCAATTGCTTTTAGGGTCTTTGTCATAAATTTTTTCTGTAGGCTAATGTTCAGAGTTTATCCCAAGTTTTCTTTGAGGATTTTTATAGTTCCAGGTCTTACATTTAGTTATATAATCCATCTTGAGTTAATTTTTATATGGTAAGGGACAGGAGTTCAGTTTCATTCTTCTGCATTTGGTTAGCCGGTTTTCCTGGCACCAGTTATTGAGTAGGGTATCATTTCCCCATTGTTTATTTTTGTAAACTTATTAAAAGATCAGTTGGTTGAAGGTCTGTAGCTTTATTTCCTGGTTTTCTATTCTGTTTTGCACATCTATCTATTTTTGTACTGCTTCCATGTTGCTTCAGTTATTATAGCATTGTAGCATAATTTTAAGTCAAGCAATGTGATGCCTCCAGATTTTTTTTCCTTTAGGATTGCTTTGGCTATTCGGTCCTTTGGGCAGGAGGGCTTCCATATAAACTTTAAGACTGTTTTTTCTAATTCTGTGAAAAATGACATTGGTAATTTTATAGGAATTGCATTGAATCTGTAGATTGCTTTGGTTAATATGTTCATTTCAACACTATTGATTCATTTTATCCTTGAACATGGGATATTTTTTACATTTACTCATGTTATCTACAATTTCTTTCAGCATTGTTTTGTAGTTCTCCTTGTAGAGATTATTCACTTCTTTGGTTAAATGTATTCCTAGGTATTTTTTGTGACCACTGTAAATGGAGTTATTAATTTGGTTCTCAGCTTGAACTTTATTGGTTTATAGAAATGCTATTAATGTTTGTATGTTGATTTTGTATCCTGAGACTTTACTGAAGTTACAAGGGTTTTCTAGATATATGATCATGTTGTCAGCAGATAATTTGAGTTCCTCTTTTCCAATTTGGATACCTGTCATTCTTTTTTCTCTTATCTGATTTCTTTGGTGAGGACTTTTAGTACTATGTTGAATAGGGGTGGTGAGAGTGGGCATCCTTGTGTTATTACTGTTCTTAGAGGAAATATTTTTAACTTGTATTCTTTCAGTATGACATCAGCTGTTGGTTTTTCATATGTATATCTTATTATTTTGAGGTATGTTCCATCTATGCCTGGTTGGTTGGGGGTTTTTATTATGAAAGGATATTGGGTTTTATTGAGTGATTTTTCTGTATCTACTGAAATGGTCGTATGGTTTCAAAAGATCTTAAATACACTAAAGTATGAACTCAGGTTTATTTATTTAATTAAAGAAATGCTTTTAAGTGTTGGTGGGATTGTAAATTAGTTCAACCATTATGGAAGACAGTATGGCGATTCCTCAAGGATCTAGAACCAGAACTACTATTTGAAATGGCAATTCCATTACTAGTATATAATCAAAGGAATGTAAATTATTCTACTTTAAAGACACATGCACATGTATGTTTATTGCGGCACTATTTACAATAGCAAAGACATGGAACCAGCCCAAATACCCCTCAATGATAGACTGGATAAAGAAAATGTGGTACTTATACACCATGGAATAATGGAATACTATGCAGCCATAAAAAGGAATGAGATCATGTCTTTTGCAAGAACATAGATGAAGGTGGAAACCATCATCCTAAGCAAATTAATACAGGAACAGAAAACCACACCCTACATATTCTCACTCATAAGTGGGAGTTGAACATTGAGAACACATGGATGTAGAGAGAGGAACAACACGCACCAGGGCCTGTTGAGGGGTGTCAATAGGTGCAGCATATCATCATGGCACATGTATACCTATGTAGCAAACCTGCACTTTCTTCACATGTATCCAATTTTTTTTAGAAGAAATAAGGGAAAAATTGACAGGGTCATCATCTGCAGAGATCTGTCCTGCAGATCCTGACTTACCAATGGATGAATAAAGTACAGTGACACAAAGATACTATGCTTTGCCAGTTTTGCTGAGGGTCTGTGTCTGCTTACAGACTCCCTGGAGAGTGCTGTAAAGAGATAGCAGCTACTAGCCCCCACTACTCAGTGAGACTAGCATTTATTTCATAAAGTTTAGTTGGCAAAGACTTGAGTCAATACCAATAGAGTAAAAGATAAAAGGACAGGTTCTGATGCCCAAAGCAAACACCATTAGTGGGTGATATACCTGGTTGACTTCCCCCTAAGAGGGCCTGGCTCAAAAGTTAGTTTTAAGACCATATGAGTAAGTAAGTTATTCAGATAAACTCCCCCACATACCCTAGCTATTTGCTTTTCTTATTAACTAAATGTGAAGGGGACTTAGGCTGCCTTCAGCCGAAACTTCTACTGAAACTATGAAAAAACCCTTAGGCCTTCAAAAAGGGTTTAAAACTATATTCTATAACTTTTTCTAATATTTTCCCTTAATATTTTTGCCACCACTGTGAGTGAATTCACACAAAAAATAATAAAATAAAATAAAAATAGAATATAGTCTGTTAATGACATTTTATGTAGCTGTTTAATATTGTTTCACATATTGATCCAGGGAAATAACTCTATACTATGATGTATCTAAAGAGCATGAGACAAAACTTATAAATTCTTAATATTTTTGTCTGAATTGTGATGTTAGCCTTTTTCTTATATCCAGTGTTAAATTTTCCTAGAAAGACTATTTATTTTGCAATAAGAAAATATATGAATGTGCTTTAATTTTCTTTCCACCAGTTGAAACCTTAGGCTTTCAAAAGTTTCTCAAAATTTATTTTAAATTGAATTAATTTTTGCCTCTTATGACATGCATTTACTTATGTGTTGATTTTTACCTTTTTAAATAATTAATCTTCACATCTTTCATTAGGATAAGCAATTCAGTTTAAATGGCTTCTCACCCTTCCTTTAAGTGTAAATTTAAATATAAATTCATGAATTTCTATATTGTTAGCTTTTGATTTTTCAAAATTTATTTTATAGGTTATATTTTTAATATGTTTAATGTGGAGTTTGCTTTTAGCTAACTGAATTTTTACTACAGTATTTATGTTGAAGGAGGCAGACAAAATTAGTTTATAACATTTAAACTAATTTTGCATTTTGCATTGCTTTTCCTTAAGCAGCTGTTTTCTGTATTCCTCCTTCTCTATTAATAACTGTCTCTATTTAATCAGATGCAAAGCATTTTTCTTTTGTGACTTAAAAACATTTTCAAATACACACTAACATTATGCCATAAAAACATTCTATAATGAATAGCCCATATTTTACAAGGTTTAGCATTTTCTTCTGCTGTATATTTACAATGGCTACAGGAATGTACAAAGATTCCTCAAAGACATCTGTGAAAACTGCTTTGTTAATGTATATCCAAATTGCAAGCAATTTCCTCTCTATCATGTCAGTATTGTTGAAAACATGTCTTAGAGGTTGACTCACAGGTCATTACTCACTCTTTTGGACTGTGGAGAGGAGAAAGAATGGCAGCACTGAGTCTATACTATGAGGGGACTGTGGTTGGCATCAACATAAAGTGAGCTTAGAGTATATTTTTTAAAAGTTAAAAAACTTGTTAAACTGTTTTCCAGAATGGCTGTATCATTCTATGGTCTCATTGGCAATGTATGAGTGATCAGTTTCTTTACATCCTCTCCAACATTGTGTTTTCTATATTTTATTTTAGCCATTTTGATTGCTGTATAGTTTGGCAGTTACATGAATGCTCATTGCAGGTTTATCTGTAAGAGCCAAAACTCAGAAACAAATGAGATGCCCATCATCAGGTAAGTGGTTAAACAAATTATGATACTCAGCGAAAAAAAAAAAAAAAAATAGACGTGTACTATAGCTACATGCAACCACTTGGATGAATCTCAAGTGAAATAAACTGAGTCAAAAAAGCTATTCTTAAAAGACTACCTACTATATGATTCCATTTGAATACATTTTTGAAATGACAAAATTATAAAAATGGAGAACAGATTAGTGGTTGCTAGAGGCTAAAGGAAAAGATAGGCATGGGAGCAGCATAAAGAGTCCTCATGGTGGAAATATTCTATATTATGACTATGTTGTTAAATATATAAACATACACATGTGATAAAAATTTTATACAACTAAATACCCATGCAGATAAACACAACAATTAAAACTGGCAAAATCTGAACAAGATTATTGTATCAATGCCCTTATCTTCTCATTATGATACTATACTATACTTTGACAAAATATTATCATTGGATAAAGTGTACATGAGATGTCTGTATTGTGCCTTTTAACCATATGAATCTATAATAATTTTAAAATAATTTAAGTTTTTAAAAAAGTTCAAAAGAGAGTAGCCACTCAATCATGTATAAGTAACTTATAAGATGGTACATCAGTTTTCAGGTCTCCTATAGGTAGTGGACTCTACGTTTTCCATGGCTCAGTCATGACTTTGTACATCATCTTTCCCAGAATGGTAAATTTTAAGTTCTTAGTGAAGTTTAGCTAAACTACGACATAGAGTTTCTGTTCTGTTTACAGTTTTCCTTACTTATATTAACTTATGTTTGCTATTCAACTTTCTCTTCATTCCCTTAATATACAGGATCCAGTTAGAAAAAAACAATAAAACAAAACTCCTAGATTTTTTTTTATTTAATAAAGAAAGTGAGTTATATAAAAGACATTGGAAGGAAATAAGGGGTAAAAGGGTTTTGGAGGAGATGAAATAAACAAAAGAGCTGATATCTAGAGATTAGTAACTTCAGGAAGCCACTGCCATTCCTAGAACTGGGAAAGGTGAGTAAAGAAAGGAGATGGTGTTAGTAGGACCCCAGTCATTTGGTTCTGCACGACTGTAGTTCTGCCCAGCTACTCCTAGAACTGGAAAGGAATGGCCCACCTTCAATCATAGTAGAGCTCCCTATATGATCCACCAGAAAGGAAGGTCTGGTTGAGATTGGGAATACAGAAGGAGGTAATTACTTTTATAGGTGCCTCTGAAAGCAAGAAAAGGATGGAGAAACTAGCTTTTCTTCTCTTCCTCCTTTCTGGTCTACTGTGTTTGTTCCTACTGGCAAAGTCTGGTACCTAGCTGTCAGGTGAGCATGGGCAATGTAGTTTGCAGACTATCAGACTTAGTGTTACAGACAAATCTTAGTTGAGATCAGTGCATGTCAAGCAGAGAAAGAACCGGAGAATATAGACAAGATTATCTTTTACATTTATTTATATGTAAATAAATGTTGATAAAGTATTTAACTATTTACACACACAAAAAAAGGAAGATATATAATCTTTTAGGTTCTATGAATTTGAACACTACTAATACCAACATGGGGCAAATATCAGTACATATGTGTATTGACACTGTTGAGCATAACTTATATATAGCTTCTTTACTGAATAAAGGCACACCTTCAGCTGTTGTCTTCAAACATTGAAATATTAGCCCTTAGGGAAACACAAAGGTGCTGTAAGGGACATATAAACATTGGTCATTTTAACACTTCCAATTTACAAATCTTCAATTTCAATATGTACCTTTTCTTAAAATACAGATGTTCCAGAGTACTCATTTTGGAAATGTCACAGGTTAGCTCTCCCTTATCTCTCTTTTCATCATCATGCTTTTAGTAATATGCAAAACAAAGGCAAGCCTTACCTAATTTGTACTGTAGTGCATTGCATTGCCCAGGAGGTTATAAATTCATATTCATGCATTACTTGGATGCAAGTATACTAGTCTCTTTAAACCTTTGCTGATTTTTTGCTCCATCTTTTCTGAGCGCTTTCTTGATTAGTGAGAATATTTTAAAGATATTACTATAAATAATAGCTTTAGCAACCATTAATACATCTTTAATAAACCCCACACTAAGGACTCAAAGCCTTATCTGCTTTCTGCTATTAGTTTACACAAAATAAATTTCTTTCATAAAAGCAGAATGTATGCACAAAGGCATCTATGGCATCAGAATATTTCTAATATTCCACCTGGAATTTATTGTCCAGAAACAACTGCATCTACTTAGGATTAGCTTATATAAAGTTTTATTTTTTATTGCAAATATTATTTTCAATCAGGAATTAAAATTATTAATATATATGTAATTATTATTAGGTGTCACATTTGTCATTTCTTGTTATATCTGCTTTAAAAAACTTTAGTTTACTTACAAAATTGAAACTGGGAAGAAACTATGATATTTCTTACATCAAATAGTTATTTTGATTCCAAATTCACCTAGTTTCAGTTCCATTTATAAGTTTTCTGTAAGTGAAAAATTATACTTCTTTGATAAGTCTCACTTAATCCACAAAAACTGACAAAATGATTTATGACTGTGTCACAGACATTTCTGCAAGATCTGTAATTTTCAATACTTTGCTCTCAGCAAATTGAGTAGTTGGAGAGCACCTAATTGAGTTATCAGCTGATTAAAATCGTTTTGATGATATATCTTTATGCAATATGTAATTATAACTCAGAAGAACTTTAGAGAACTGATTGACATTGTATTGTCATATGCCATCTAATCCAACCATGCATACAAATATTGTGTTTTCAAATATATTTAAAAAATAGGAATAATTGTTACTGAACTTCATACCATTATAGAAGTACTTTTTAATTGTTTTAATTTTATACTGATACAGAAAAAAAATTATTGCCTGTGTTCACAGAAAATTATTTTAAATTTTTCAGTTCAAAAAGATTTTGTTGAAGCACTATGATGGGCAGATCAACAAAAAAGCTTTCAGGAATAAAAATATTTTGTTTCAGTATACAATTCCCATAACTTCAATCTCCACCAGATTTTCAGACTTATGGTTGGTGACAACTCTGCTGAGATTAGTTCTAAGTTCATGAGTTAATATGGGAGGTCTCTCGATACCACCCATACTTTTATAATTAAAATTTTGTAAATATGCTTATCCTTAAATCCTAATGGATTATGCCTTAGGTTTCAAATTTGGGATTCTGATTTAGATGATATAAAACTGAAACTATGTGAGAGACTAACACTTTTTCAGTATTCATTGATGGGAAATAACAAAACAGACAAACAAAAACAAAGTTTCTAGAATAAATGCTTTGAAATAAATATGCAGTAGAATAATAGATATGGAAAGGGATTTAGGGAGTACCTACTCAACCAACTGCTACTCCCTCTATAAATACTGTATGAAATGTTTTCTTTATTTAAAATTTATATTCAACACTAAGAAACTGAATTAGGGCACATTATCTAACTGCCATCAATGGAAACTGCACTTTTTGCATAATCAATTCAAGAAAATTTTTTTTTACTTCAATTAAATCTAAGTTGTCAAAATTTAAAACAGAATAAAGTTAAAACGCTGTATGAAATGACAATACGTAAAATCTTTAAGATACTATAGCTGGGCGCGGTGGCTCACGCCTGTAATCCCAGCAGTTTGGGAGGCCGAGGCGGGTGAATTACGAGGTCAAGAGATCGAGACCATCCTGGCCAACATGGTGAAACCTGCCTCCACTAAAGAAAACCGCAAAAGTTAGCTGGGCGTGGTGGCACGCGCCTGTAGTCCCAGCTACTCGGGAGGCTGAGGCAGGAGAGCTGCTTGAACCCAGGAGGCGGACATTGCAGTGAGCCGAGATTGGGCCATTGCACTCCAGCCTGGCGCCTGGTGACAAACGAGACTCTGTCTCAAAAACCAAACAACCAACCAAACAAAGATATTATATACGTGTATGTATAAAAGTGGACAGAGGAAAGATCAGTTTTCTGCTGAGACTCGAGACAGTGTCCTCTCATCCTTTGGATTCTATTCAAAGCATCCCCTGAACTTCTATTCTTTTATGTAAGGAAAGGAATGACAAGAAGAAGGTTTCTGAACTTTTTTAAAAAAATCCTAGTAACTCCTTTAGAAACCTAATACTCTCTTTAAATTGTGGCCGCCCTTGTCACGTATGTATTTCAGTTATGAGACTTTGAAAGTATGATTAAGGAGGAAATGTACATTTTTGGTACTCTGTTACATGTATGATCGTACACTGCCATTTTTATATAGAGAAAGGATTTATAAGTAGGAACATATTAATCCTACTTTTATTGTTAGATATAAAATCTCAAATATAAGTGACTTAACTTTCTGAAAAGCTACCCTAACACCTATGAGAGAGAAAGGTAAATAAGCAAAATGGTCATATGAACAATATTAATGCTCTATTTTGTATTTAAAGACAAATGAAGAGGTGGATACTTTATGTAACAGATTTATTGAGATATAATTTATATACATTTGACCCTTGAACAACCAGGGTTTGAACTGCACACACCCACTTATACATCAGATATATTTTTAACCAGACAGATTAAAAAACAGCATTTGGGATGGGATGGCATAGTGACTTATGCCTATAATCCCAGCACTTTGCATACTGGAAGGATCCCATGAGGCCAGTTGTTTGAGCCCCAGCCTGGACAACATAGTGAGACACTGTCTCTACAAAACATAAAAAATTAGCTGGGTATGTGGTGTAGTCTTGCTACTCAGAAGGCTGAGGATAGAGGATGGCTTGAACCCCGGGAGTTTGAGGCTGCAGTGAGCTGAGATCACGCCACTGCGCTCCAGCCAGGACAACAGAGTGAAACTGTCTCTGGAAGCAAGCAAGCAAGAAAGCAAGCAAGCAAGAAATTACAGCATTTGCAGGATGTGAAATCTACATATAATATGGAGGGCCAACTTTTTGTCTATGCAGGCTGAAGATGCATGGATTTTGGTATACACAGGGTGGGCAGGGTTTCCTTTTAGTGAAGGTGATTTTTCTTTGGTGATATGATTTAGTTTCTTGCTTTTTGTTTTGTGTTTATTTATTGTAGGTTTTTTGGTTTGAGGTTACTATGAGGCTTGCAAGTCTTATTTTATAATCCATTATTTTAAGCTGATAACAACTTAACACTGCACAAAGCAAGCAAGCAAAAAGAAAACTTATGCTCTATGCCTTAACTTCATCCCTTTGTGTTTTAACTTTTTGTTGTGGCTTTTCATATCTTATTGTACCTGTCTATATCTTGAAAAGATGTTGTAGTTATTATATTTGATTGGTACATCATTTAGTCTTTCTATTAAGAGTAGCTGACACACCACAGTTATGGTATTAAAAATTCTATGTTTTTTTTTTCTGTGTACCTACTATTACCAGTAAGTTTTATACCTTCAGATGATTTCTTATTGGTCATTAACGTCCTTTTCTTTCTGATTGAAGTACTCCCTATAGCATTTCTTGTAGGACAGGTCTGGTGTTGATAAAATCCCTCAGCTTTTTTATCTGGGAAAGTATTTCTCTTTCATGTTTGAAGGATGTTTTTGCCAGATGTTCTATTCTACGGTAAAAGATTTTTCCCTTCAGGACTTTCCTCTCTCCTGGCTTGTAAAGTTTCCACCAAAAATATGCTGCCAGACATATTGGGACTCCATTGCATTTTATTCTTTTCATATATCTTCCTGCTTGGGGGATCCTTTCTTTATCTTTGACCTTTGGAAGTTTGATTATTAAGTGCTTTAAGGTGGTCTTCTTTGTGTTAAATCTTGGTGTTCTATAATGTTCAACTTGGTGTTCTATAATGTTCTTGTTCTTGGACATTGAGATATTTCTCTAGGTTTGAGAAGGTCTGTTGTTATTTCTTAGCATTAACTTTCCACCCCTATCTCTTCATTCTCTACCTCCTCTTGAAGGCAATAACTCTTAGATTTGCCCTTTTGTGGCTATTTTCCAGATCTTGTAGACATGCTTCACTGCTTTGTATGCTTTATTATTATTTCATCTCTGAGTATGTATTTTTAAATAGCCTGCCTTCAAGCTGACTAATTCTTCCTTCTGCTTGATGAATTCTGCTATTAAAAGACTGATGCATTCTTCAGTATGCCCATTGCGTTTTTTCAGCTCCAGAATTTCCGCTTGATTATTTTTAATTATTTCAATCTCTTTGTTAAATTTATCTGATTGACTTCTGAATTTTTTCTCTGTGTTATCTTGAATTTTTTTGACTTTCCTCAAAACAGCTATTTTGAATTCTCTGTCTGAATAGTCATGAATCTCTGTTTCTCCAGGATTGGTCCCTGGTGCCTTATTTATTTCATTTCGTAAACATATTTTCCTGGATGGTCTTGACACTTGTAGATGTTTATCTGTGCCTGGATATTAAATAACTAGGTATTTATTGTTGTCTTCTCATTCCAGGCTTTCGTGCAACTCTCCTTCTTGGGAAGGATTTCCAGATATTTGAAAGAACGTGGGTGTTGTCTTCTAAGCTGTATCTGCTTTAGGGGGCACCCCAAGCCCAGTAATACTGGGTGTAGTTCTTGCAAACTCATAACATCAACTCCTTGATGGTCTTAGACAAGATCCAGAAGAAGTATCTGGATTATGAGGCAGAAACTTTTATTCTCTTCCCTCACTTTATCCCAAATGAATGGAGTCTTTCTGTCTGTTCTGAGCAACTGGAGCTAGGGGTGGAGTGGCACAAGCACTCCTTTGGCCACCACCACTAGGACTGTGCTGGGCTGGATCTAAAGACAGCACAGCACTGAGTCTTCCCTGGCTACACTCTATATTCACTCAAGGTCCTGGGGCTGTTCCATTGGCAGGCAATGCCAGACAAGCTAGTGTCCCTCCCTTTAGTATGACAAGTTCTCCCATGCCCCAGGCATGTTCAGAGGTGCCATCCCAAGACTAGGGACTAGAATCAAAAACCTTAGAAATCTACCTGATGTTCTATTGTACTGCAGCTGAGCTGGCACTCAAGATTCAGTCCTTCCCACTCTTCTTTCCCACTTCCAAAGGCAGAGGATCCTCACCCCACGGCCACTGTCACCACAGGTCCATGGAGTATACTGCCAGACTATGACCAATGTTCCCTTAAAGTTCAAGGGCTGTTCAATCAGAGTGTGGTGAATGCTGCCTGGCCTGGGACTCACTCCTCAGGGCAGTGGGCTCCCCTCTGGCCCAGAGAAGATTCAGAAATGCCATTCAGGAGCCAAGTCATGGAACTGGGGACCCCAAGAACCTGCTTGTCGCTCTACACCTCTGTGGTCAAGCTGGTACCTAAGGAACAAGACAAAAGCCCCTTTACCTTTCACTCCACTTTTCTCAAGTAGAAGGAGTCTCACGGCATAGCCATCAGAGCTGGGAATGTGCTGAGGCTTACCTGAAGCCAGTAAAAGAAATTACCTGTAAGTGGAAATAATGGTTAACTCTATGTTTGACATTTTGAGAATTTAGAATAATGTTTTCCAAAGCCACTGTACTTTACATTCCTACCAGATGATGTCTTTTATTGTATTACTATTTATTTTATTGTTTCATTTAATATAGTAAATGAACTCTTTTTTTCCTGAAGTATATCCCACTTTTCCAGGATGAGTAATTCCTTTTACATGTTGTTGGACTCAGCGTGTAGTATTTTGTAATTTAAGAATTTTTTCATTAGTGTTTATAAAAGAGATAGGTTTTTAGACATATTTTTAGTGATGGCCTTATCTGATTTTGATATCAGGGTAGTAATGGTTTCATAGAGTGAGTTGAGATTGGTTGTTTGTCTTCCATATTTTTGGAAGCATTTGTGAACCACTGATGTTAATTTGCCTTTAAATGATTGTAAGATTTTACCAGTGAAGCTATCTGGAGCTTGTTTTATTTGTACAGGAACTTCCAATTACTAATATAAATGGTTTACTACTTGTGCATCTATTCAGAGTCTATATTTCTTTTAAAGTAAGGTTTAGTAGTTTGTGTCTATGGATTTCTCCATTTCTTCTAAGTTATCTAATTATTGACATGTATTTTTCATACTAATTACTTTATAATGCTTTTTATTTCTCTAAGAACAGTAGTGATGACCTCTTAATTTCAGTGATTCAAGTTTTCTTTCTTTTTTTAAAATCTGTCTAGCTTAAGATTTGCTGATATTTTGTCCTTTCATAGAACTTTTTGGTTTTTTATTTTGCATTGTTTTTCTCTTGTCTATGACATTGATTTCCACTCTAATCTTTACCCTCTCCTCTCATCTGCTCATTTTAGTTTCAATTTGTTATTTCAGTGGGTTGAAATTGAAGAGCCCATTATTGATGTGAAATTTCTCTTCTTTTTAAATATAGGTTTACAGCTCTAAATTTCACTACAGTGACTTACTGCATGGCATAGGTTTTGGTGTGATGTGTTTTATTTTCATTTATCTTAAAGCAATTTAATGTGATTTACTTTGTGATTTCTTCCTTGACCCATTGGTTATTTAGAAGTGTATTATTCACTTTTCATATATTTTTGAATTTCTCAAAATTTCTCCTGTTAGTAAGTGGTAATTACATTTTATTTTTAGTAAAGAACTTATTTCATATTAATTCAATACCTTTAATTTTACAGAGGCTTATTTTTTATGGCCTAGCATGTGACCTACCCTGGAGAAATTCCACGTGCACTTGAGAAGCATGTGTGTTCTGGTTTTTCGTTTGTATGTTTGTTTGTTTGTTTTGGTTGTATGTGCAATTCATGGCTGCTTCAAGCCTTTTATTTTCTTGTTGATCACTGGTCTAGTTTTCCTAACCACTACCTAGAGTAGAGTATGAAGTCTCTGTTACTGTTGAATTGTCTATTTCTCCCTTTATAGTTTTACTTCGTAATTGGGAGCTCATCGTTAGGTGCATATTTTTAGAATTGTTATGTATTCTTAATGGATTGAATATTTTTATCAATATAGAATGTGTTTCTTTAGTAATTTTTTAATTTAAACATCCATTTTGCCTAATGGTAATTAGCCATACCATCCCTGTTATGGTTGCAGTTTATGTGATGTATATTTTCCATCCATTTATCTTCTAATCATTTGTTTCTTTGAACCTAAAGTATGTCTCCTGAGGATACCAAATAGGTAAAGGTTATTTTTTTACTACAGTCTGACGATCTCTACATTTTGATTGGACTGATTAATCCATTATCATCTGATGTTATTATTGTATAGTTAGATTTACCTGTGCCATTTTGTTTCTGTATATGTTTTATGTCTGTTTCATCTTTATTACTTTTTATTCATTAATTGATTAATTCCTAGTGTGACATTTTAATACTAATGATTTTTTTAATTGTGTTTTTTTTGGTTGTTATTTTCTTAGACATTTTCTCTAGGGCTTACCATATATACATATAAATTTATATATATATAGTTGACTGACCAAAACAAAGTGAATAAGAAATATAGTTGAGGCAACAGAGAGAAAGAGGTTTTGACAAGAGATGTGTTTACTTATTTAATGAAGTTTCTACTATGCCTGTAGATTATTCTTCCTCACAGGATTCCTGCTGGCCGTGGCTGCTCCTCCCACCTTGAGCTGGGAAAAGAAAACACACTTGCCAGCCTGGGCCCATAGTGAGACCCCATCGCTACAGAAATAGCACACTAGCTGATGTGACCCCATTGCTACCGAAATAGCACACTAGCTGATGTGGTGGTGTCGCCCGTGGTCCCGCTACTCCAGAGGCTGGGGTAGGAGCATTGCTTAAGTCCAGGGAGGTTGTGGCTGTGTGAGCCAACATTGTACCACTGCCCTGTATATATATATACACACACACACACCTATTAGAACCTACTTCAGAATATACTAACAGTTCCAATGAGATAGAAACTTTCCTCCTACATACTGTTTATCTACACTCTTCCCTTTTTTTCTGCTATTTTATACATTTTACTTCTGCACAATTATATATAATACAGATGCAATACACTGATTTCATACAATTGTATGACTTTTAAAGGAGCTAGGGAAAAAAAGAAAAACATGTATGTATTTGCAGTATGTATTTATAGGCTTACATTACCCATATCATTGTTTTTGGTTCTCTTTATTTGTTTCTCTGGATTCAAGTTACTATCTGATGTTATTTGTTTTCCTCCACAGAACATTGCTCACAAATGACCCTTTCTGATGACATTGTCAAACATATTATATTTCTATATATAAATGTGTCAACACTGCAAGTATAGATATATATTTTGTACATTTGCTTTTTTAATCAAGTAAGGGAAGTAAAGTAGAAATTTGCAATTATACTTTTCTCTATAATTACCCATATAAGTACCTTTACTGGCACTCGGTTTTCTCATGTGGCTTCAAATTACCCTCTGGGGTAATCTACTATCAACCTGAGGAACTTTCTTTAGTGGTTTCTTATAAAGTAGCTCTGATAGCAAAGACATTCTCTCAGGTTTTTGTTTTTGGTTAGCTGGGATTGTATGTGTGTGTGTGCGTGTGTGTGTGTGTGTCTGTGTGGATTTTGGCAACTTTTCTCTGAATACAGAATTCTTTGTTGGCAGTCTTTTTCTTTCAGCCTTTGCACACATTATTACCTGTCTTTGGCTTCCAGTGTTTCTGATGAGAAGTTGGTTTTTATCATCAGGGGTCCTTATAATGTGATGAGTAATTTTTTTACTATTTTCAAACCCCTATCTTTGTGTTTCAGAGATTTTATTATGATGTGTCTGGTTATAAATCTCTTTGCATTTATCCTACTTGGAGTTTGTTTGGCTTCTTGGATGTAGACTAATTTTTTTTTAATCACATATGAAAAGTTCCCAGCCATTATTTCTTCAACTATTTGTTTTTGTTACTTTCTCTCTCCTCTGCTGGTACTCTCATTATGCATATTTTGGTGTGCTTAATGGTTTTCCATATTTCTCTGAGCCTTTGCTCATTTTCCCCCATTATTTTTTTTCTGTTCTTCAGAACATATCTTTTTTTATTGAACTATTCTAAAGCTGTTTCTTTTGCCAGCTTAAAGCTACTGTTGAGCTTCTCTAGTGAATAAATTTTTTTATCCACTCTAACAATCGTTGTGCCTTAATAGGTATTTTTAGACTATTCACATTTTAAATGTTATAAAAATGTTACACAGTTATTAAAATTGATTATTATCTGCCACTTTTATCACTGTTTTATATTCACTGTGTTTGTTAATTATTACTTTTTCCCACATTTTGTCTGTCTTTTTGGATCTTAATTAAGCATTTTATATGACTAGTGTGTCTACTCTCTTAAAAACAATGCCTTAAACTTCTTTTTCGTATTTAGCTTGGATTTGCAATGCACATTTTTCAAAAAGAAATGTTATTTATTAAAAGCAGTTTAGGTTCATAGCAAAATTGAGAGGCAGGTAAAGACATTTTCCCATATAATCCTAGCCTTCACACATGCATTGCCTCCCTGTAACCAACATCTCTCATTACAGTGGTACATTCGTTATAACTGATAAATCTACATTGACGTGTCATTATCAGCCAAAGTCCAAGGTTTATATTAGGGTTCACTCTTGGTGCTTTACATCCTATGGGTTTGGACAAATGTGTAGTGACATGTGCCTATCAGTACAATATAAAACAGAGTATTTTCACTGCCCTAAAAATCCTGTGTTCTGTCTCTTCATCGCTCTCTCCCCCAACCCTGGGCAACCACTGATCTTTCAACTTTAGCCATAGTTTTTGCCCTTTTCTGAATGTCATGTAGCTGGACTCACACGATATGTAGTCCTTTAGGTGATCTTATGGCACTTAGTACTATACATTCAAGTTTCCGCTATGTCTTTTCATGGATTGATAGGCCTTTTTTTGGTAGCACTAAATAATGTTCCATTGTCTATATCTACCACAGTTTATTCAGGCACCTGTTGAAAGACATGTTGGTTGCTCCCAAGTTTGGAAAATTATGAATAAAGCTATTATAAAAATCTGTGTACAAGTTTTTGTTTAGATATCAATTTAATTTAATTTATTTTTATCTTTCTGAGACAGAGTCTGGCTGCTTTTGGACGCTTGACCTCAAATGATCTGCCTGCCTCAGTCTTCAAAGTTCTGAGATTACAAGTGTGAGCCACCGCACTGGGTTGAACATCAATTATAAACTCCTTTGGGTGAATCCCAAGGAGCGCAATTGCTGTAATATATGGTAAGAACAAATTTGGTTGTTTTATTTTTCAATCTATCAAACTGTCTTCTATAGTGGCTGCATCATTTTGTATTCCCACCAGCAATAAATGAATACTTTTGTTGCTTCACATTCTAACCAGTAGTTGTTTTCAGTGTTCCAGTTTGTGGTCATTCTACTAGGTATATAGAAGTATCTCATTGCTATTCTAATTTGTATTTCCCTTATAACATATTATGTAGAAATTCTTTTCATATGCTTACATGCCATCTGTATACCTTCTTTGAGGATTTGTCTATTAAGATATGTAGACTATTTTTTATTGGGTTACTTCTGAGATCCATATTCTGTGCCATTAATCTGTCTATTCAAATAACTCATTGTTCTGATTACTGCACTTGCTTAAAAAGTCTTAGAATCAGGTAGTGTCAGTCCTCCAACTTTGTTCTTCAATATTGTCTTGTCAATTCTGTGTCTTTTGCCTTTCCATATCAACCTTAGAGTTAGTTTGCTGATATTGAAAAAATAGGATTTTGAATGGGATTGCATTATAGATTACGCTGGGAAGAACTGACATCTTGACAATGTTTATTATTCTATTCAATGAACAAGAAATATCTCTCCATTTATGTAGTTTGTCTTTGACTTTATTCAATAAAATTTTGTAGTTTTCTGCATATAGATCCTGTACATATTTTGTTAGGTTTATACACACATATTTCATCTTTTGGATTCTCATGTAAGTAATATTCTGTTTCTAATTTCAAATTGTCCCTTTTCGTTGCCACTATACAGGAAAGCAACTGACTTTTGCATATTAAGCTTGTATCCTGCAGCCTTGCTGTAATTCTTTAGTAGCTCCAGGAGGTTTTCTGTCAGATATTTCAGATTTTCTACCAAGATGATCATGATGATGTCATCTGTAAAAAAATGAAGTTTTATTTCTTCCTTCCCAATATAAATATATTTTATTTCTTTTACTTTTTTATTGCCTTAGCATGAATTTTAGTATGATGAAGAAGGGCACTGATAAGAGGAGACATCCTTGCCTTATTCTTGATCTTAGCAGGAAAGCTTTACATTTTCCTTATAGCATATTATGTAGAAATTTTTTCCATATGCTTACATGCCATCTGTATATCTTCTTTGAGGATTTATCTGTTAAGATATGCAGCCTATTTTTTATTGAGTTACTTCTGAGATCCCTATTCTGTGCCATTGATCTGTCTATTCAAATAACTCACTGTTCTGATTACTGCACTTGCTTAAAAAGTCTTAGAATCAGGTAGTGTCAGTCCTCCAACTTTGTTCTTCAGTATTGAAGAAACAATATTGTTCTTCAGTATTGAAGAACAAAGTTGAAGCAATATTGTTCTTTAATTCAAAGCAGCAATATTGTTCTTCAATATTGAAGAACAAAGTTGAAGGGCTGACACTACCTGATTCTACTTTTTATCATTAAAGATGATGTTAGTTACAGAGTTTTGCAGACATTCTTTACCATGTTGTTGAAATCTCCCTCTTACTTGGGAGTTTTATTATAAATGAATATTGGATTTTGTTAAAATTCTTTTTCTCCATGTATTGCTATAGTTATGTGATTTTTCTTTATTAGCCTGTTTATACATTGATAAATTTAAGTTGCTAATATTTCATTGAAGATTTTTAAACCTATTTTGATGAGCAATATCAGTCTGTCATTTTCTTTTGTTATAATATCTTTATGTGTTTGAGGTATTTTTGTAATGCTGGCTTCCTAGAAGGAGTTAAAAAGTATTTTCTCTGTTTTTATCTTCTGGAAGAGATTGTAGAAAATTTCTTCCCTAAAAGTTTTGTAGAATTCAAAGTAAATCCATTCAGGCCTAGTGCTTTCTGTTTTAGCAGATTATTAATTTTTCATTCCATTATTTTAATAGATATGGGCCTATTTCGATTATTTATTTCTTTTTGTATGAGTTTTTGCTAATTTTGTCTTGCAAGGAATTGGTCCATTTTTGTAACTTATCAAGTCTGTGGGCATAGAGATGTTCCAAGTATCTTTTATTATCTTTTTAATGTCCATGAGGTCTTTAGTTATGACCTCACTTTCATTTCTGATATTAATAATTTGTATCTTCTGTGTTTTTTGTTTTTGTTGTTATCTGGACTTGAAGCTTGTTGATTTTATTGATTTTTAATAATCATTTCAATTTTTTTTGATTTCCTATATTGATTTTCTGTTTTCAATTGTATTTATACTCTACTTTTTATTATTTATTTTCTGCTTACATTGGATTTTATTTGCTCTTCTTCTTCTAGTAACCTAAAGTGAAAGTTTAAATGATTAATTTTAGATCTTTTTTCTTTTCTAATATATGCATTCAATGTTATAAATTTCTCTCTAAACACTAATTTCACTGCATTCCCAAAAAATTATATTTTTATTTTTACTTAGGTAAAGTTTTAAAAAAAAAATCTTGAGATTTCTTCTTTGATCCATGTGTTATTTAGAAGTGTGTTGTTTAATCCTCACTATTTTAGAATTTTTCAGCTCATTTTTTGTTATTAAATTTTAGTATAATTTTACTGTGGTCTGAGAACAGATGCCTAATTTCTATCTTCTTAAAATGTTAAAGTATGTCTTATGTTTAGAATAACGTGGTCTGTCTTGGTAAATCTTCCACATGAGCTGGAGGAGGCATATTCTTCTGTTCTTGGATGGTATTTCATATCTAGTTGTTTATGAGTGCTATTGAGTTCAACCATCTCCTGGACATGTTTTCTGCCTGCTGAATCTGTCTATATCTGTTTGAAAGGTGCTGAAGTCTGCAACTACGATAGTGGATTTATTTATTTTTCTTTGCAGTTCTATCAGTTTTTGCTTTATATATTTTGATGCTCTGTTGTTAGATGCATATACATTAAGGATTATTATGTCTTCCTGGATAATTGACACCTTTCTCATTATGTACCACTTAATCTGATAAATTTACTTACTTTGATTACTTTCTGTTTAAAATGTATATAGTTACTTTCACTTTCTGTTGATGAGTGGTGGCATGGTGTATAATTCTCCATTCATTTGTCTTTAATTTACATGTGTCTTCATATTTAAAATGGGCTCCTTATAGACAATAAGCAGTTAGGTTCTGTTTTGTTTTTTTTTTTAATTGTACTTCAGAAAATGGTCAGAAAATTACATTGTTGTTTCATGGAAAAGTAGAAATTAAGGGTTTTGAAACAAGATAAAGCAGAAGTTGTAGATGGTTTTAGAGGTTGATATGATATGACATGGAACCTCTAAGTATACTTGAGAGAAGAAAATATTTAGGGCATATTTTGAAGGCCTATTTTAAAAATAAGGCAACTCTTTGATTTAGAAATATGAAACTATACTCATTTCTATTTTTATTGTTTAACTATATACAATATGATAGATATTGTTTTTAATAGTCTCAATATTTTTCAGATCTTATATATAATTTTATTATGTGGGTATCTAATATTAATCTGTTAATATATGATGTCAACTATTAAAATATTCTGCAAATGTCTGTCATTATTGTTAGTTATAATACAATACAAATAACTCAATGGCATTGAAAGTAAAATGTCTTAGGCCACATAAAAATTTATTAATAAATGACGAAATATATAACAAAAGCAGGATGCATTGAAACATTTAGCAAATCTAAAGGTAATAATTCCAAGCCAAGATGAAATAAAAAAGTTTTCTGACTAAAAAAAAATTTACTGGCTCATATTTTTGTTGTACCCTTATAAACTGTTAGATGGAAATGGAAACATATTTTTATCTCTGATACTTTACAAATATAAATGAAATACACTATTAAATATTAATAATGAAATACAAAGTGTGATATAAATGTAAGAATGGGAAATAATTTGTATATCAGAAAATTACATCCAGAAATACAGTTTTGTGAATTTCTAGTTTAAAAGGTAAAATCAGAAAATACTTAGCTATGCACTCTAATTTCCACAAATTGGAAAATGTTCAGCTATGTTCAACTTAATCTAATTAACATGAGATATTAGACATACACCGAGGTATGTGCATACATACCTCTTGAGAAATGGAAGAAGTGTGGCTTTTCATCATTAAAGAAGGTATCTTACAATTATATGAAATACAGCATAGGCTAACACTAAAAAATAAACAAGGATAGAGGAAGCCAGACCCAGCACACACTCCGGAGAAAGTCGATAGGTGATGTGGGATGGTTTTTCCTATCTGCAGAGAGATTCCAAGCTCTGTGTCCACAAGTTCAGAAAACAGCAAGCACCACAAGTAAGCAGCTACAGAGACTAATCAAAGGAATATACATGAAACAATTTGGTTGAACCTCCCTCTCCAAATTCTTTACCAGCCCTTCAGCCTCCTACACAAAGAAATTAGAATCTGCGGTATTTGCACTTCATCCAAAATCAGATATTTGTCTTAAATGAATAGATTATCTTCCTTAGGAGATTCAGAACTCCCAGAAGATCTGTCACACACAGAAAGGCATTTCTTATTTCAACGTGCTGTAAAGTCATCTGCTTGTCTATTCCTGGTCATCATATCTCCAAGTAAGGTTGTCAAGACAATGAACACTCTAGAATATATTCTAGTATACAATTTTCAAATCTAAAATATAGAGAAGGTGCTAAAGATTTTTTCTTTTCAGAATGCAGGAACAGATTGTCAACAAAGAACCAGATTGATGTTCGACTACTCATCAGCAAAAATTACTGCAAGATGGTGGGTCAATGACATCACCATGTTATTTTAAACTACATTTTACACTAAATGCTAGACTATTCAAGTATTTTTTAAAATAGGTTTTATGTCATGAAGGGAGGTTAACTTCTAATACACTCTTTCTAAAATCTAGTACGTATCTTACACCAAGACAAAGTCAAGTTAAAATCAAAAGAAAAAAGTTGATAACGGACTTCAAGAATAAAAAATTAAAATCCAAGAAAGAAACAGCATGAGATCCAAGAAAAAAGTGGGAAGAAAAGGGAGGAAGGAGCTGACCTAGAAAACAATTCAGGCATCTAGAACAGGAAGCCCAAAGTAATCAATTCAGTTCCAGTAGACAATCAATTCACAATAAGAATAATGTAACTGATTAATTTGACAAATATTTGGAGATTTTTGTGTTGTAACAGGCACTGCTCTTGGTTTTGGGGACAGAGCAGTGAACAGGCAGAAAAGACACTGGCTCCTTTGAAAGTATTTTAAGTACGGCAATTTTTTTACACCAACCCCAACTGGTTTACTGCAATTCAGTTCTGATGCTAGCCTCCCGAAATTAGCACAGATGCCATAAGTTAAAAGACACAGTCCTCAACAAGTCTTTCCCGAATTTAGATACCAGCCACAAGTGAAGTCCCCAGACCACCCACTCATCTGACTGATTGGCTACAAATCCAGGGGGTTTGATCCCCTTCAGGTTTGATAATTTACTAAAATGACTCACAGAGCTCAGGAAAGTGCTACATTTATTACTAGTTTTAATACAGAATGTACAAAGTCAAGAATGGGCAAGGAGAGACACATGGGGTGAGGTCTGGAAGGGTTCCAAACACAGAGGTGCATGAACTCTCTGTGTGGATGGATGTTTCCTTCCTGGTACATCAATGTATTCATCAATCAGGAAGCTCCACCAAGCTTTGGTGCCCAGAATTTTTATTGGTATCTCATTGCCTATTTTTCATCTCACATAGGGACAGTTTAACTTATAATTAATACCTAAATACAATGTTGCTTTTACTCTGAAAACTTTTACATATGCATCCATTCATTTAAGATTTTTTTTCCTCTAAAGAATTTATTATAGTGGATGCTGTGTTGTGCTGCCCAGACCCTTGTTTTAAGGTTAAGCTACTCATTTCATTAGATGGTGGCTGTGTTCCCTGCTGAGAGCAACAACTATATCCCTTTTGGAGAATTGTCTTCTGCTTAAGGTTGCTGTCTTGCTCAAGGTTAAAAAATTTCTCTGTGAACAACCATCATCCAATGACTGGTGATGTTTCAATAAAATGTCCTGGACCTTTGATTTTGTTAGGAACAATTTCAAAGGGACAGCCAAGCTCCAATTATCTCAGAGGGATCAGCTGATATCTCTGTTGCAACTATAGTCATGCATCACTTAGTGATGGGGATTCATATGTTCCAGGAAATTTATCATTAGGCAATTTCATAATCATGCAAATATCAAAGAGTGTACTTAGGCAAACCTAGAAACATAGCCTACTACACACCTAGGCTATATGGTATGGCCTATTGCTCCTAGGCTATGTCTTTAATAGAATACTACTATACTGAATACTGCAGACAATTTTAACACAGTATCTAAACATAGAAAGTGTACAGTAAAAATATAGCATAAAATAGTTTTTAAAATAGCACACGTGTATAGGGAATTTACTATTAATAGAGCTTGCTGGACTAAAAGTTACTTTGGATGACATAGTGAGAGAGTGGTAAGTAAATGTGAAGGCCTAGGACATAACTGTACACAAACACTACACACTTAGGCTATGCTAAATTAGCTTACCATAAGCTAATTTACACACTTACCATAAGTTTTTACTACATACACTTTTAATTTCTTAAACTTTTTAAGTTTTTTGTGATAGCACTTAGCTTAAATCCCAAATTATACAGCCATACAAAAATATTTTCTTTCTTTATACTCTCATTCCATAAGTTTTTTTTCTATTTGTAATTTTCTTAAAATTTTTACTTAAAAACGTTTTTTGTTAAAAGCTGAGACACAAATGCACATGTTAGCCTAGGCCTATAAAGGATCTGAATCTTCAGTATCACTGTCTTCTACATTTTTACATCTTGTTCCATTGGAAGATCTTCGTGGGCAACAACACACATGGAGCTCTCACCTCCTATGAAAAAATGCCTTCTTTTGGATAACTTCCAAAGGACCGTCATGAAGTTGCTTCACAGTTAACATTTTTTTTAAAGTAGGAGTATACCCTAAAATAAGAATAAAATGTACAGTATAGTACATACATAAGCCTGTAATATAATCATTTACTATTATCAAGTATTATGCATTGTACATGATTGTATGTACTATACTTTTATATGACTGGCAACTCAGTAGGTTTGTTTACAGCAGGATCACCACATACTTGTAAGTAACACAATGTGCTTACATTATAATGGCAAGGACACCTCTAGATGACAGGAATTTTTTAGTTCCATTATAATCTTAAGGGACCACCATCCTATATATGGTTTACTGTTGACCAAAATGTCATCATGTAGCACATGTTTTTATATTACATTTCACTTTTTCTCTATGTTTATCTTTTCCTTCTTACCAGGGTTGTTCTTGAGTGCACTCCCTAATAATCTTCCTGCACAAAAATCTGCATTTCAAAATCTATTTATAAATATATGAACCTAATCATTTCTTTCCAGCAAACCCCAGGGTTTCTGGTAGTTAGATACTGATAGTCTCTACCATAACTGAAGCAAGACAATTACTAAAATGTATCTGGTGGTAAATTAGGTTGAATTATTTATTAGAGAGATTGCATTGGTTGATGCAATATCTCAGTCATTTGAGAACTATAGGATAAGTAGTAAATATAAGGACTAGAGGAGGGGATGTCTATTGGTAGGTGCTGTCGATACATTGGAAAATGACAATATTGGCTAAGTGTTATTAATAACAAATGTCAGGCAAAATGATTAAGTGTAGAGGGCTTGTTTTTCAGTTTATAAAGAGACTCTTACCTGCAGTCTGAGGGCAGATATATCAGAACATCAGGCCAAATCTTAATTATAAAACTTGTGAAACATTAAAGAAATTTGGAATATTTACTGTTTCTTACACCAAAATTCAGAGCCCAAATATAGAACAAGTGTTATTCTAAGACTTTGGATTGGGTTATCTGGGTCAGTGTACTTCAGAATCTTGAACTTCCAGAACACCCAAACTCTACAAGTGTTCAAACACCCAGAACTCTGCAAGTCTTCAGAAGTATGCCAGTTAACAGCTAGTGGTTCTTTCTCATAACTTGAACACTGCAAAATTGACTCTTTAATGTCTTGAAGAGAATACAAGTGTTTTCCTCAAGATCTACTCCTCTTCTAGTTACTGGATGTGTATGTAGGGTTAAATCTTGGCAAAAATCACCTAAGGAGAGTTTTTGGTCAAGGAAAGGAGGAGAGGCCCTATACAACAAGGGAACTACAGGACCAAGCCAAAATACACTGTTAAGAATGACACTAAGAATGCCGAGACAAGGGAGAAAAACGTAAAGTTGAACAGTGATGAGTTGATTGATAGGAAAACACTATCCCAGAGCACAGAAATGAATAACCTGACAAGAACCTAGGAAGAGTAGGCTAATATGCTGCTAGAATAACTCCTAAAAGTTTGAACATGCAGTAACACATACTATGTGAGGCAGAAAAGCTAAATCATTCATGACAGATAGTGAAGGAAGGAGAAAGAAGCTTTAGAAAAGTGAAAATGTGGCAACGGGCATAATGCATAAGGCTTGGAAACCTACAAGCTGACTCTGTTCCATTAGTAGGCTGGATGGCACCTTATTTACCAAAATAATAAACAATATACTGATGGGGTAGCTCCATCATCATTGAGAAACTCTGGTGGCTGTCATCCATAAACAAAGGTAAGTAATTGTGGGAAAGAACCGGGTTCCTAGTAGCAACTAGGGATACTAGAATCCGAAAAAACAGAGTTCAGGTTGTAGTGTTGATCATCAGAAGCAAACTAGCAGCCAGGTCAAAGTAGTAGCCACAGAAGTTTGACCCATAGGAAGCTATGGGGTTGTTTTCTTAGATGCATGATGAGTGGACAACCAACAAGTTTATTACTTAATCTATGCAATAAAAAATTAATAATGGATAATCAGAATAACGATGGCAAATTCATCAATAAACATTAGAATCCCTGCTCAATTTCCAAACTGAGCCGATTCTCAAACCTGAAAACCATTCTACGAAGCAGAATCAGCATCCCGATGAAGAAGGCTCCGGTAATACCATAGCAAGTATATATGATAATCATTTCTTCAGGTCTTTTTCAGTAGGCCCTTTGGCCATTTTCTTGTGCAAAAATAAACTGGAGAAATAAACCTACATAAATGCTTTGAAGAGTATTGCCTATAGAGTCAAAGGTCACATTGATACCCCGGTGTCCAAATCATCATTAGCACTTGAAGTTGCTGTGATGCATGTGGTATCTTTGCTGAAGTAGATAACAGAAGTTCCAGCACCTGGTGTGTAACCATTGCATTGTAATGCATTTTTTCCTATCCCAAAAAGCAAGAAAAATAAAAAATACATGCATTATTATGAAGTGGAAAATAGTGTACATTCATGGTCTTGTCCCAGGGGTATGTTAGTGCTCCCACACTCTGACCCAATGTAGTCTAAAGCCATCTGGACCATCTAAACAATTTGCAGATCTGAATAATTACATGTTAATCACGCTGAATGAGGAAGGAGTGGTGGTGGAAGAGGAGGTTAGAAAAGACAAGTGTAGCAAGAATGTGCAAGAATTGGAAACCTTATAGGTTGCTAATGGGAGTATAAAATGATTCAGCCACTGTGGAAATTAGTTTGGTGGTTCCTCAAAAATGTAAACATAGCATTATCATCTGACTCCACAATTCTATTTCTAGGTATATATATAAATAAATTGAAAACAGATATTCAGACAAATACATATACACTCATTTTTCTAGCAGCACTATTTATAATAGCCAAAAGGTATAAACAACCCAAATGTCATCATGGGATAAATGAATAAAGAAATTTTGGCATATACATATAAATAATAAAAATAAATGGAGTACTGATATGTGTTACAATGCGAATAAATCTCAGAAACATTATAGTAAGTGAAAGAAGGCAGACACAAAGGGTCACATGCTGTATGAGTCCACTTATATAAAATGTCTACAATATCCACAGAGACAGAAAAGATTGGTGTTCGCTAGGGGAAGAGGGAGAAAGAAACTGCTTAATGGGTACAGGGTTTCCTTTGGGGATAATGAAAAAGTTTGGAACTAGATAAGGTGGTGGCTGCCAAGTACTGTGAATGTACTAATTATCATTGAATTTGTTTACCTTTAAATAGTTGATTTTATTTTACATAAACGTTTCTTTAAAAAACCCAAATCTCTCCATGTGTTACTGGGTCCTTGTAAAGACAGCGCACCAAGTGCCTGTAGGTCCTAAACACCTCATTATAAGCAGGCCTTTTCTTTGTCCACAAGTTCACAATTTCAAGTGGCACCACTTTGCTGTCATTTTACATATAGATAGCAATCTGTGTACAATGGAAGTGATAGTTTCAAGACTGGACACAAGCAGTTTCCGAGACATAAGCAAGCTGCATTTGCATGTGGTCCTGACATGCAGCCACCACGGTTGCATTTGCACCTCCCTTTTAGCCGTATGAAGGTTCTGATGATCAACTGAAAGAGAGAAGAAAAGGGAAATCTTACTCATGGGTGGATCACCTCAAGATGTGGACATAACCCACAAATGAATGAATGCTGCATTGCAGCCCTACTCAAGGTGGTCCCAAAAGCAAACAGTGGAGAGAAATCCTTCAGGTGGGTAGAACTTTATGTGGTATAGTCATGTGCTCCATGTGAACAGATAAGGAAATATATACTATAATAACAGAGTTTTTGATTTTCTGTATTCCGATTCTTTGACATATTGGGGACTTCACAACACTGGAAAGACTGCCACTCCTAGGGTAAGCCAATTCCTAGTGATAGTAAACAGCTTGCCCATGAATCTGGTTTTCAAATGCAACAAAACAGGTTTGATCCCACAGCCCAACCACCTCTTTTACTGAGCTCTCATACTCTGGGCTACTATCTCCCTGCCCTAATTACCTCAGAGCCAGTTACAAGACAACTAGGGACTTCCACTGTGCCCCAGAGCCTGATGAAAGGTTTAGATTTAGCCAGTCCTGCGCCTTCTTACCCAGCCTTTCCCATTCCTTCCTGTGGAAACTGCAATGCAGGCTCTTGCCCAGAGGTCCCCCTACTTCTTCCACCTCCTGACTGACTTAGATGCTTTCCCTGGTCCTCCCAACTACCCCATGCATAGCACGTTTCCTTCTCTTGGGAACTGTGAACAAAGTGCTGTCTTTTCAGTGGCGATTATTTCCCGCTCTGTTGGCCTTACTGTACCTCAAATTTTCTATTTGTATACTATATTTTAAAAGGTATACAAAATAAGCACATAAACAAACTTATTGGCAGGGGTAAACTACTTGGAAGGGAAAGACTGGAAGACTTGAGGTAAGTCAGTTGCGGAAAAGTTATGTGGCTAGAACTACAGGAATGGTCACAAAGTTTGAAGATCATTGCACTGCATTTTAAAACTTCCACCAGAAAGCATCGTTCATGGAAGTATATGTTTATAATAAATAATAAAGCAAACAGAATGTCTTAACCAGTTAATGTCAGTTTTTGTCATTCACTATGTTAGAGTTGGCACAACATGCTTATAAATCGGGTAGCAAAAAGAGGCTGTCTATGGGCCCAACAGCATTGCTCCCACTCATCAAGACAATCCAGCTCCTGCCATGCCAAATGTCCAACCTGCTAGAAACAGAGATCAAAACTGGGACTCAATGTGGCACTATTCCTTGAGAAGATCAGTCAGATACTTGGTGAAAAATTGACTACATCAGTCATCTTCCACACTTGGAAGAGCAGCAGTTTTTTCTTGATTAGGTTCAGAATATATTCAAGTGTAAAATTGTCTTTTTTTACCCAAAGGATTATAGGCAATTTTACTATTTGAGGGCTAACAAAGGATTTTAGCAACCAATATGGAATCTCATATCACATAGTTTCAGATCAAGGGATTGATTTAACAGTAAAGAAAGTATACTAGGTGGGATTCATTGATCTTACTACGGATTTGCATCAGCCTGAAGCTGCTGACACCAGGCTGAAGCAATGACACAGCCTGTGAAAGGTGTAGTTAATGCACTGTTGTGGAGATAATACCCTTCAGAAAGAGGAGGTGATCTCATCTTCTAGGATGCAGCATGTACCCTATCTGGGATTTTAATATATTGCTGAATCCTGGTTAAATGAAAATCATGAGTCTATGACTCAAGGGGTAGAAATCAATGAGGTTTTCTTTATCATATGCATAATCACCCATTTAGACTATCATTTGTTTCCCATTTCTGTAAATTTACTCTGTGGTTCTAGAAATCCTGCTTGCAAGAGAGAAAAGCTTTTACCAGGGAAGATGGTAAGAATCCCATTTAAATTTTAAGCAATGAAAATTTACTGCCAGTCACTTTAGGTTTTTTATTTCACTAGACAGGAAGGCTAGAAATGTCCATTCAGAATAGTTTCATTTTATGCTAATTGCATGGAAAAAATAAAGTATTTAACCTAGGTGAATACCACGTTTATTTTTAGAGGAGGGCTTTTGCTTCTGTGTGAGAATACAATTGGAAGGAGGCAATAGTAGAAGTGAGGAGAACTTATAAGAATTAGTGGCCTCAGCCTGGAGCAAGAATTATGCTACAGTAGATTAAGGGGTTGGGGTAAACATAACGATAGAGTTTATTGGTTAAGAGAATTTTAGATTATAGAATTCATAGGATTCACAAGATTTGTAGATAGATACTTCGTATCAAACTGCCAAATTGATAGTTTGTTGAAATAAATAAAAGATGTAAATAAACGATAACCCAAGTTCATAGATTAAAAAAACTAACTTGTTATGATGAGAATACTCCCCCACTTTATGTATTAACTGTTATCCCTAATAAAATCTGAACTGACTTATTTGTAGAAGTTGATAAGCTAATTGGACTCCCATTATGCTTATGTTGGCATCCTCGATGACATCCCAGGGCTCTTAATAACTACTTAACTTCCTTTATTCTTTTTTGCTTTCCATTTTTCAAACTGGATAAATTGATGACTCTTCAATTTGCTGATGCTTTCCTCTACAAACTCATGTTAGCTGCTGATACTCTCCAGTGAATTTTTTTGTTTGTCTTTGTACTTTTCAATACCAGAACTTCTATTTGGTTTGTTTTTACAATTCTTTTTTATTTATTTATTTAGTTATTTATTTTTGAAATGGAGTCTCGTTCTGTCGCCCAGGCTGGTGCTATCTCAGCTCACTGCAATCTCTGCCTCCCAGGTTCAAGTGATTCTCCTGCCTCAGCCTCCTGAGCTGAGATTACAGGCGGCGCCACAACGCCTGGCTAATTTATTTGTATTTTTAGTAGAGACGGGGTTTCAGTATGTTGGTAAGGCTGGTCTTGAACAACTGACCTCATGTTCCACCCGCCTCGGTCTCCCAAGGTTCTGGTATTACAGGCATGAGCCACCATGCCTGGCACTTTATTTTCATTTATACAGTTATGTGTCTCTTAATGATAGGGATACTTTCTGAAAAAACGTATTGTTAGGTGATTTCATCATTGTGCGAACATCATGCAGTGTATTTACACAAACCTACATGGCATAGCCTACTATACACTTAGGCTATGTGGTATAGCTTATTGCTCCTAGGGTAGAAACCTATACAGTAGGTTATTGTACTGAATACTTCAGGAAATTTTAACAGAATAGTAAGTGCATTTCAAGACATAGAAATATACAGTTAACAATGAGGTATTATATTCTTACGAGATCACCATTGTATATGCGATCCATCATTAACTGAAACTTCAATATGTAGCTCATGACTGCATTCTCGATTTGTTAAGACATTTTTCTCATGGTTTTCTTTAGTTTTTAGCAATAGTTTCCTTTAGGTCTTTAAACATATTTAAAATAACTGATTTTAAATGTTTGTCTAGCCAATCCAATGTCTCTGCTTCTGCAGGGACAGTCTCTATTGACTGCCTTATTTTTGTGCAGAGCTTCAAGATTAGCCAAAGGTGAGTGGTTGAGGCATTTGAGTGACTCACATACATTCGTGTCACCATCCTAGGCATATGCGTGGCCTTCTGTATTCCTGGGAATATGCACAATATTTTCCAAGGCTTGACAAAGCATTTCATTCACCATTTCTTCCTCCTAAGCTGATTGGTTAGTCTGTAGCCTGCACCAGGTGCTATCTATTGCCTTGGACATTAGTAACTAAAGCATTTGCCTTTCCATACTTTTGACAAATGCCTCTCAGGTAGCAGCTTTAGCACTGGGTGAGTTTTGGATGAACTGGGCTGAGCAGGTAGGCAGGGAATGAGGCTAGGGTTAAGTTAAAATGTCATAAAACTGGCTCACTCCTGTAATTCCAGCACTTTGGAAGGCCGAGGTGGGTGGATCATGAGGTCAGGAGGTCAAGACCAGCCTGGCCAACATAGTGAAACCCTGTGTCTACTAAAAATACAAAAAATTAGCCAGGCATGGTGGTGGTGCCTGTAGTCTCAGCTATTAGGGAGGCTGAGGCAGGAGAATCACTTGAACCTGGGAAGCGGAGGTTGCAGTGAGCTGAGATCATGCCACTGCACTCCAGCCTTGGCAATAGTGTGAGACTCCATCTCCAAAAAGAAAAAAAAAGTGCCACAAAACTTGCTACTTTTACTGAAATTCAGCTGACTTTCTTAAATAAACACGCTATTCGTTGTTGGCAGCTTGTGTTAGTTTCCAGATTTCTGTAAAAGTTGGCCTTAACAGTGTTTGCCACTTTTTCATTGCTTTTATGAATGAGAAGTTGGTGTTTCTTACTCTACCACTTTTACTGGTGCTTTTATAAGCATTTTTACTGTAGGTTCTACAGTTAAACACAATACACAGTGTCTATAAGGCAAGGAATATAGAACTATTTTTTGAATTAAAAAATCCAATCAGCAACATGATTCATTTGCATTTTTAAACAATGTACACTTGTAAAATTAGACAGTAAAATTTGAATAGACAAAGACAGATGAAGTGGTTTATAAAATATAGTTTCTATTATAATGACGGTGTTGTATTGCACAGTAGTGTGGTTTACACAATTGTGTATATTGGAATGAGGATGTTGTAAAGAGAGTGATGGACAATGTGTGTTGCCTGAGATTTTCATCAGACATTGCCTTTTATAGTCCATATGTCAGAAAGGACACTGCAGAACCGGTATTTCCATAGGAAGTTTATGTTAGGCATTTATCTTTTTTAAAAATGTTAGCTGATTAACATTTGGAATTAATTGTAAATTGTATTGATTCAAAAATTTAATCTGTCCATTTAAAATTATAAATCAAGGTGACATTTGAAGGAATAATGTCAGGAAGAATAATACCTTGAAGGAAAATAAATAAATAAAATGTTAATCCTGATGTTTAATGTTTCATTCATCAGGGAGTTAGGTTAGGCTCGAGAAAAGCATGTCTAAAAGAAAGAGCTTTTTAGCCATCAGCAAGAATACACCTTTGAAGATCCTGAATCACTGTACATGAGAGACTCCTGGACACTCAGTTTTCATTCCTCCTGTTTTACATATTTTATTCTTGTAAATGAAGCAACATCAATGCAAACTCAAAAGTATGTGTTATTAAAAGAATAAAAGGCTATGCCAGCTCTTAGCCTGTCTGTTCTTGTATGTAACCCTGCTCTCCATCACAGGGAGCAACATTTTCCAAATTTTTTGCAAGTGGCCTGCCATTTATTGATTAAAATGATCTCTCTGTTTCCATAGTTAACTATTTCAGGTGACCTTTATAATCACATTGTCAATTTCTAACACAATTTCATTTGGCGACATGATTGTTCTTGAATTGAATTTATAGATGCTTTCTTGGAAAATTGATGGCTTTATAATATTAAGTATGCCAGTCACATATGTGACTTATCTTCTCATTTCTTTACCATTTCATGTTCTCTAGTAGAGTTTTATAATTTTTTCCATTCTGTTTTTACACATTTTTTTTTGTACTTTGCAGTTCCTTGGTTCTCTCTTTTGTTCCCTCTCTCTCACCACCACTCTCTTTCTCTATTTGCTTTTCTTAATATAACCTTCTTTCTTCCATTTTCTAAATTTATAGATAGCAATTGATTATGCTTTATTATGTCTGGCAGATTGTAGCTCTTTTATATTAGTTTTAATAATTTGTCAATTATTTACTTACAGTTTCTATGAAGGTAATATCATCTATAAAAAAGTGTTGCCTCGTTCTCATTCCTATTATCCTCTCTTCCTCATATCTTATTTCTTTTCAACATTCAATATATTATTGAATGAGATAGTGACACTATGCTGGACATTCTTGTCTCATTTCTGATTTTATAGAGAAAGCATCTAAATTTCAAAACACAGTGCAATATTTGTTAAAGCTTTCTTATATATACATATATATTTCTAATATAAACTTTTTTTTTTGTTTTTTGTAAAAAGAGTCTCCTTCTGTCACCCAGGCTGGAGTGCAGTGGTGCAATCTCGGCTCAGAGTGACCTCTGCCTCCCAGGTTCAACGGATTCTTTTGCCTCAGCCACCTGAGTAGCTGGAATTACAGGCCTGAGCCAACACGCCTGGCTAATTTTTAGTAGAGATAGGTTTTCACCATGTTTGCCAGGCTGGTCTCAAACTCCTGACCTCAGGTGATCTGTCTGCCTCGGCCTCCCAAAGTGCTGGGATTACAGGTGTGAGTCAACGTGCCTGACCTATAAGTATATTTTCAATCAAGATAAACTGTTCCACTTTTTTGTGTTTTCAATAATCATATATGAATTTGACACCATCTTTAAAATTCAACATAAATTGATTATTCATCATAATTTACAATTAAATAATTATATACATATTCCTCACTTTCATTGAAAAATATTAATAGATACTGTGATCTTGACTTATTCTCTTAAATAAATCTTAATTGGTCATAAAATTATATATTTTAATTTATCTCTGTATTTAATCTGCTTATTTGTAACATTCTGGAATCTTTGCTCATAGGTGAAATTGGTCTATCATTTCTTATTCTTGTGTGTCCTTGAGCGATCTGAGCACCAGGGTTACTTGAGCTCTGGAAAATGAATTGGATGATATTCTACAGCTGGAGAGCAGGTTTGGAGGCATCTGCAATGACTTCCTCCCGTGGCTCCTTGGACTGCCCTACTCTGTGAGCGGCCCTCTTGTTTGCTCTGGAGCTCCTTCTTCCTCCTGTTTGCAGCTTGCTTGTAGAAAGCAAGTGTGTTTCTGCTCGCATAGTTTTCAACAGTTCACTGGATGTGCATTTTGTTGAAATTCCTAGAATCTATTTGACACATCCATTACTTTGTTTTTCAAGGAACCATCATAATTTCTGGTACATCGTGTTTCCCCATTTTTATTTTCAAAGAGTTTTGCAGTCATTCATCAAAATATGTTCTCCATCATTTATGAGCATTTACTTTTGAATATATTTCTATTACATTTAAAATAAAACAGAATCCTCAATAGGCTTCAGGGCCCTATGTCAGCTGGCTCTGCCTAGATTTCCAACCTCATTTCTAAACCTTTCTCCTTTTTCACTCATTCAGCTCTTCCCACACTGTCTTCTTTTCTATTTTTCAATAGCTAAACATGGTACATTTGAGAGCATTTGCATTGTGAATGTCTCTGCCTGGAATGTTCTTTTCCCCTATCTTTTTTATTGTCTTGCCTTAAAGGTCACTTTTTCCAAGGGTACCACCCCTAAAAAGTCTATCTTTAAAAACTCACTTATAACTTTTTTTTTTCCTACTGTTCAATCTCTCTTTATTGGACTTATCAACAGCAAACACGTTGAAATATAAATATATTCATTTTCTTATTTTCTGTCTGCTTTACTAGAAGGTAAGAATTAAGGCAGGACATTTGTTTATTCCATTCATTCACTTATGTTTGCTCTGTTCACGTCACTGTGTACACATACACAAGCTCAGCGACCATGGACCTACCAAAGAGCTCAAAATGGACTACATAAATTCAGGGAAGGTAGGGTGACACAACAGTAGAAGATGAAGGAAATACAATGAGATAATATATTGCATAAAACAAGTACTAAATACATTTGCTAAATAAAGAGAAGGAAAGTTTTAGTTTATACCTAGGTTATATCTTTCAACAAAATTTTTAAAACTCAACGCTGTGACAGTAAAAAATAAAATAACTCCAAGAACAATAATTTACACTTTAAAATTAGCAGGCATAGGAGGTAAAAATACACATTACTATCAAATGGCTCTAGAGGTACAATTGTTATCTTAAATACACAAAGTGGGAAAATTGAGAATGCACCTGTTGTCTAAAAGCATTAAAATCACTCATTAAATTATACTCTTTAAAATTTCTGCTGAGTCCAATAGTATTTCGTTTGGATTGGACCTCTCAGCTGTTAGTTTGTCATACCTATTGAGCTCTTTTGTGTAACACTCTTACCATTCATGCTATTGTCACATTCCCTTTGCTCTTACCAATCCTACTATTATTATAAATATTAGTGCTAGTGCTTGGCTTGTTTGGCATCATATAAAAGACATGCAAGAAATAATCGCTTCTATTATTTATTTTCTATCATTTATTCCAATTATTTTAGCCTTCATGACATAATTATATAAACAGATACAGTATAACTTACCAAGACAAATAAAGCTACTTTATATGTATGTGAAGTTTTAAAATACATATACACATGCTTACAAAATCATTATTACAATCAAGATAATTACTATATCCGTTACCCACAAAATTTTTCTTATTTTCTGTTTTAATAATTCCCTCCAGAATCTCTCTCTGCCCAGGATCCCAAGGCAACCACTATTTGCTTTCTGTCATTATTGGTTAGTTTGTTTTTTTCTGGAATTTTATGTAAATACTACAATACACTCTGTACTCTATTTTTCTTCTAATTTCTTTCACTTAATAGAATTAATTTGACATCATCTTTATCAATAATTCACTTATTTTTATTGCTCAGTAGTATTTCCTTATATGGAAACACATTTTATTATGCACTAATCTCTTGATACGAATTTGATTTTATTTTGGTTTTCTGTTATTGCAAATAAAGCTGCTATGAACATTTGTGTGAAGAAATCTTTGTGCAAACATATGCTTTTATTCCTCTTGGGTAATACCTAGGATTAGACTGGCTGGATCATATAGTAAATGTATTTTTAACTTTGTAAAAAACCTGCATACTGGTTTTCTAGGTGATTGTATCTTTTCACTTTTCTGCCAGCCATGTGTGAGAATTCCTGTTTATCTGTATCTTTGCAAACCTTTGATTTTTTTTAGTCTCTAATTTTACCCATTTTAGTGGGCATGTGGTGGTGGCTAAATGTACTTTTGTAATTTTTTTATTAAAGACTAATGATGTTGACATGTTTTCAAGTACTTATTTGACATCTGTGTGTAACTTCTTTGTTGATGTTTTTGTCCAAATTGCTCAATTTAAGAATTGAATTACTTATTTTCTTATTATTAAATCTTGAGAATTAAAAAAATATTCCATATATAAGTCCTTTTTTAGATATGTGATTTGAAAGTATTATCTCCCAGTTATTCTCCTTATTGTGTCTTTTGAAGATCAGTTCTTAGCTTTGATGAAGACCAACTTATTATTTTTTCCTTGTGTGAACTGTAAGTTGCCTAATTCAAGGTCACAAAAGTGTTTCCTCATGCATTCTACCAATATTATAATTTTGGACTTTTAATTTAGGTCTATCCTCTACCTTTAGGGTTTGTTTTTTTTTTTTTTTTTTTTTTTTTTTAGATGGAGTCTCACTCTGTCACCCAGGCTGAAGTGCAGTGGTTTTATCTCCGGTCACTGTAACCTCTGCCTCCTGGGTTCAAGTGATTCTGCTGCCTCAATCTCCCGAGTAGCTGGGAGTACAGGTGTGCACCGCCACTCCCAGGTAATTTTTACATTTTTAGTACAGACGGGATTTCACCATGTTGGCCAGGATGGTCTTGATCTCTTGACCTCGTGATCCGCCTGCCTTGGCCTCCCGAAGTGCTGGAACCACAGGTGTGAGCCACCGTGCCTGGCTAGGTTTTTTAAATATGAATATTCAATTGTTGCAGTGCCTATCATTTTCCCACTGTGATGCTTTGACACATTTGTCAAAAATCAATTGATAAAACGTGTGAGTCTATTTCTGAATTATCTATTCTGTTTCATTGATCTATATATCTATCCTAAAAAGTACCACATTTCTGATTAGTGTATCTTTATGGTTAACTTTGAAATCAGGAAGTAAGTCCTCCAACTTAGTTCTTGCAAAATTATTTAGAATATTCTTGGTTCTTTACAGTTTCATGTAAGTTTTAGGATCTGTTTGTCCATTTCTCCAAACAACCCTTCAGAGATTTCCTCAAATATTTGTTGACTTTCATGTGGGTGTTCATCTTTGAATTTACAATTAACTCTGTGAGTGCTAACCCTCTTTCAGGGGTCTGTGGGAGAAATGCAAGACTTCTGCCTGGCTAGTGCCAATACTTTGGGAATGGGAACTTCAAACTTAGGTTACTGCCCGTCTTCTCTGACTCAAGAGCACAGCCTGATGTCTCCTGTTTACATGTGTCCGTGGAGGAGCTGGGGTCTCATGTTCTTTCACATATGGTAAGCATCAACAGAAAATGTTTTACATGCCTGGCTTAACTCCACCATACACTCTGTTAGTTGCCAATATTTACCTCCATGTTTCTGTTTTATGCAGTCCTTTCTGTAAGTTCATTCTACAGTATTTTGGCAGGTGCTGTCTGTCTTTTGGAAACTACTGATATGTTTTCATCCATGCTTATTTTATATTTCAGTATAATCTGAAATTAATTACTGAATTTTTTTTTCATTTCTAGAGAGTTGATAATGAAGAAAGAGGCTCCAGTATGTGATCAAGTTGTCATTTTGGTCTAATTCACCTACACATTATTCTTCACCTTAGCACATTTATTAACATGTCAATAGAGAAGTGAATGCTTTTAGTTCTACATTAGTTTTCTATAAATGTGATCATATTCTTTGTTTTCTTTTGCTATTTATTTTCTCATTTTGTTTGCTCTTTGTATTTAATTGTTAACAAAGAGTCTTGAAGACATTTCCATGTCAACATATTTACATCTACATTATTTCTAACTGCTACAGTATTCCATGTTGTGAATATACTATTATTTATTTAACCAATGCCACATTGCTGAACATTTATATTATTTTATTTTCTTCTCATATTATGAAAATTTTTGTAATTTAAATATGAAGTTGCATATATTCATGTCTATGAAATAGGATTTCTGTAGACTACGTATTAAGGAAATGAAACAACTTGGTCAAATGTTTGTTCATTATAATTTTGGCAAATATTTCTAAATTATTTCAAAAAACATAGCAATTCTCTTCTGGCAAAAATGTATGACAGTATACACTATTCCGTATTTTCATCAATAGTTTCTTTTAAACCCATTTAAACATATATTTAGTGAATATTTTTGTAATTCAGACATTATGCTAAGCCCTGACAACTGTCAGAGAAGACAGCTATTAATCATAGTATTCGTTACAAATATAAAATTGCTCTTTCAATAATAATGCAATGTAAAGACTCAAGATTCCGTGAGGACACAAATGAGGAGGAATAAATCCAGTAACAGAGGATAATTCAGGCTTTCCTAAAACGCAATATTGTCTATAATTTTAATTGTTAATTAGAATTGTATTTTATTTTTAATTCCTATTTTGTAGGTGAATAATAAGGTTAACATCCTTTCACAAATTTATAAGCTATTTCCATTTCTCACTGTGAAATGCCTGTTAATATATTTAGCTGTAATTCTAATGAGCTATATGTACTTTTAATATAGCTTAAAAATTTTGTTACAGTAAAATATAGTGTATGTTAATTGCTTTCTGTAAGTTGCAAGACTTGATTAGTTTGAAATCTTTTAACTTTATTTATGGTAGTTATTTTAAAAGGTTAAGATTTTACAAACATATTTAAAAAAATATTTTTACAAACATATTAAAAATGTTTTTTAAAATCATCTTGTATATTAGAAATATGTTTTATTTTTCTCTAATATATTTTATTAGAGATTTTGTCTGTTATGTAAAATAGACACCTAAACATAGTTTTGCCAAATATACAATTGTTCCAAACTCTAACTGGATAATGTATTGTTTAATACTGTATTGATTTTTTGCCATCTTTAAAATGGAAAATTAAACTCCCAGCACATTTTGCCCATCTGAGCGCTAGTCATGCTCCTCATTAAAAAAAAAAAAAAAATCTTTAACTACTTTTTTTTGGAGTTTCTAGTAGTGAATTCTGCCATAGGCAGCATTTCTAGGAATAGCCACAAGATTCCACATCTCTAATCCCTGGAATCTGTGAATGTCATGAGATAACACTCCTGTGATTGTGTTACATTATATGCCACAATTGACCTTAAGGTGCATGAGCCTAATTTAATATGACCAACCCCTTAAAAGAGGAAAATTCTGACTGGTGGCAAGAGGAAGTGAAGATGAAGGCAGAAATGGAAGAAGACAAAAGGGGAAGACAGAAGAGAAAGTTACTGATCTTTAACATAAGGAAGACTTGAGGCACCATTGCTGATCTGGAGATAGAGATGGCCATAGAAGAAGGAATAGAGGTGGCTCACAGGGGCATAGGGCATCCTGTGGCCAAGAACCAACATGGAAATCTGAACGTCAGTTCTGTCATGATATGGAACTGAATTCTGTCAACAACCGGAATAAACCTGGAGGTGGATTTTCCCACCAAATGGATTCTCTAGCATTGTGAAATCCTGAGCAGAGAACCCAGTTGAGTCACTTGGAATTCTGACTTTCAGAATTTTTAAATTGTGGGTTTTTTTAAAAAAAAAAAAAAATCAGCTTTATAGAGGCATAATACACAAATAGGAATTATAATTTTCTCTAGCTTTCTTTCATGTCTTATTTTCTCCTGTCATGTGTTAGAAGTTTAACATTTGCTTTCTATTTTACAACCATAATTAAATCTTCTGCTTCTTTTTTTGGTAGATTATAAAATTTGAAAAGTAATAAAAATACTGTTTATTTCTCTGTGAAACATATTTACTGCACAGCTAGGAAGTGTATTTGTATATAACTCTTTTTGAGGTCCCAAATGCCATGATTTCTGAGTACTAAAGGAAAAATATTCCCATATTCAAATATGAATCCATACTTCTATTTTGCCATCTACCAAGTTCCTCTCTCTCTCTCTCTGTCTCTCTGTCTCTCTCTCTGTCTCTGTCTCTCCCTCTCTCTCTCTCTCTCTCCCCCTCTCTCTCTCTCTCTATGCGTATATGTATCACTATGCTTCAAATTTCTCCCAAGGTCTGTTTTGGATGTTACATTAATGCCCCTTATTCATGAAAAATTGTTCTCCTTTCTGCTCTGTCTGCCTGAATCAATCTGAACAACCTGTTCTCTAAGCCTGTTGTGTAGCTATTTCTAGTTGCAGACCATCTCTTAACCACTTAAATGAATAAGCTATTTTCTGTATATATATTTTCATTTGTTGTTCCTCCAGATTCACAGATTCACAGATTCATAGATTAATAGCTGTCTCATTGTGGACCCTGAAAGACCGACTTTTGGGACCAACTTTGCAAATTCCCTTGCCCTCGATCTTCCTGCTGAATTGGCCAGTGGAAGGCAGCAGCAGCCGTATTTAGCACTAGCAGGCCAATGCTTCAAGCTGGGTGTTTCACCATCTCAGCGTAGGCAAAGCTGTGACTGACAATGCTTTACAGGCCATATGGATGCACTATTTTTTTTTCTCCTAATGATAATCGTGTCATGATTTTGAAGTCAATGGGGGAGTTGTGGACTTTAGTTCTGGTCACTCCATTTTTTATCTATATAAAATTTTGAAGATTGTTTAACCATACATATTATTTGTTAGCCAGTGACGAGAAAATCTTCTTTGTATGGCTTCTGTAAAGAGAAAAGGAGATCACATTGTAAGCATCTTACTTGATTGCTTGGTACTGTAAATGCCCCCAAAATGTTTGCTAATGTTATTGCTTTTGATAAGTGGCTTCATATATCACAGTTTTCTTACTTGTACAATGTGGATAGCAAAAGTTTTTTATTGAGTGTGAATAATATAAATAAGATTTAAGGTAAGATTGAAGGTATATTACATAAAACAATAATTAAATAAATGTATTACCCATCTGTCTCCCAGGAAGGCCACCAAAAAAGTATCTTTCTCCAATCTACAACTACCTAAACATGATTGCTAAATACTTTCCTTTTTTTCTTATCCGTGGAATATGTTCGATTCAGCCAAAATGTGAAAAAAATGGTGATTAAGGGAGGGAAATAAAATTAATTTAGAGAAGCTTAGAAATGACAGCCCCATTACATTGTTACTGCTTGTCACCCTGCTGTGAAAACAGAACACCAGAACTGTTCCTTCTTGTCTGACTGTAACTTTGCATGTATTGACCAACTGTTCCCATTCTCCTCTAACCCTTATTCTCCCCAGTCTCTCAAAACCTCTATCCTGCTCTCTACTTCTGTGAAATCAACTGCAAAAAATTTTTTATATTAGTGAGATCATGAGGCGTTTTGTTCTTCTGTGCCTGGTTTATTTCACTTTACGTAATATCCTCCAGATTCATCCATGTTGCCCCAAATGACAGGATTTCCTTCTGTTCCTGCTGAATAATATTACAATGTGTGTGTATACACATTTTCTTTATCCATTCATCTGTAGATCGGCATTTAGATTGATACCAAATCTTGACTATTGTGAATAGCACTGCAATAAATATGGGAGTACAGATATGTCTTCAACATACTGGCATACATTTTTAAAAATTTATACCTACCTAGTCGTGAGATTGCTGGATTATATGGTCGTTTTATTTTTAATTGTTTGAGGAAGTTTCTTGCCGTTTTTCATAGCTGTTGTTTCTTACCAACAGTGTATGAAGGTTCCCTTTTCCACATCATCTCCAGAATGTTTTCTGGTCTCTTTTGATAATAGTCATTCTAACTGGGGCGAGGTGATAGCTCACTGTATTTTAGACTGGTATTTCCCTGCAAATACAAGGCAGTGCATATTTCAAGACAGCTAGAAGAGAAAATTTTGAATGTTATTACTACAAAAAATGTTTAAAGTGATGCATATGCTAACTACCCTGATTTGGTCATTATATAATGTATGCATGCATTAAAACACACTATACTTTATAAATATACACTAATATTTGTCAATTATAAATTTTAAAAGTTAGTTGTTTTAATTTTTTCTTGTTATTCTTTATGTGCAGTCAGGAATCATTAACTTTCCCTTGCCAGCTTTCTAAACATGTGATCCAAAAGATTGATTGATTCTTACCATTCTTTTACAATGAAGGTGGCACCTTTGTGGTTGATATCTTCTTCAAGAAGCCAGTGTCCAAATGTTTAGCAAAGACAACATAAAGAAATCACTTCTCTTTCCCCCTAATGAACATTTCCAGCATCACTGAAATATATCAGATATGACTTTCAGTTGTGTCTGCTAGTAACCATCCCAATAAGTAATATAATTCACTTATTATGGTAAAAAAAATAAAGTAAAATTGCTGATTTTGTACATGAGAAAAATTCAGGATGTTGCAGTTTGTCTTTTCTTGTAAGATACTAAGGATTATGAGGATTTTGCACAGTTAATTCTATTCATTAACCTTTCACTTAGCTTTTGTTTCTTAGAGTGTTATGATTTCCAGAAAAGAAATGAAATCTTTAGAAGATTCAGAAAATAAACATTATTTTAATATTAGATGAACAGATATAGTGGGAGAAAATGAAAAGACAAAATAGACTAATAACTGAAATAGTTCATGGATTAAAAAAAGTAACATGAAGTGAGGATATTATCATTGATTTGTGAGCCAGACAACACCAGACTTAATCATAATTTTGTTAATAAAGAGTTGCATGATTTTGATTTTTAAAAACTTCTCCATACTTTTCTCATCTAGTAAAAGAAAAAAAAGGATATATAACATCCTTTTTAGTTTCAAAATTAATTTATTAATTTTTTTCACAAGTATTTTTGATCATTACTATGTTCTTGGCAACCTTCCAAATACTAGGAGTTTGGAAGTTATAATCCTGCCATAAAGAGGATTATAGTCTAATGAGAAAGCCCACCATGTCAAAGAAAGTGATATGGCATGAAAAACAATTAAAATATGTACAGTGTTATATGGAGAGGACAGAAGATGATGGATTAGGAAAAGAGTTGGGAAGGGCTTTGCATATAAGGCAAAATGTAAGCCCCTGTTGAACAGAGAAGAAGAGACTCTTCAAGCAGATGAAGCAGCAAGTTCTGGTCCACGGGGCTGGGAGAGAAATAAGCTGCTTGATAGGGCAGATCTTTAACAGGCACGCCATAAAAAAATCTATGTAGCAAATTCTGGAAAATACAGCCAGAGTGCAAAAATGGCAGGAAATGAGTCTGTACAGAGAGGACTAGGACTAATCATGAATCCCTCATATTTCAGGCTCTATATTTTTAGCTTCTTTTTATGGGCAGAAATAGCCAGTTGAGTAAACATAACTGGATTTGAGTTTCAGACATTTTACTTAGCAGTTATGTGAAGTTTGTTTTGGAATACTGGATCACATAAGAGAACATTAAAAAATCGTCAAGCAAAAATTAAGAGTATATTTTGGGAGGATTTCAATAACAAAAATACACAAAATAGTCTTATTAATTAGTATAGAAACATATTTTTCTCTCGTGGTCATCAGTGTTTCCTAGCATTATTATCCAACATTTCTATCTACACAGGTACAATGCAGCCCAGACATTCAATGACACATTTAGAGTCTCCCTTACTGTGATTGCTAACAGGAATAACGGTCATTTTTGCTCTGATATTATCTGTGAATAGTTATATCTTATTTCAAAATGTAGGCTGATCTTTCACATATTCTAAAGATTACTTTTGTTTAATGGAAATCATTAATTTTTGTTTGACAGCAGAGGGACAAAATGGCTATTTACATCGTCAAGCCCACAGGCTTTGTCTCTTTGACTGCCTGACTACCATTCCAAATCATCTCTTGTGCTATGATGTCAGTTGCAGTTCTTGCTATTTGGTCACATTTTAACCAGTAAGAAAAGTAAAAGGAAGGAAAATAGCAGTCTGTCCTGAAAGTCTGTCTTCTATGCCATTATACAACTACTCCAGGAGCCGGAATTTTATCACATGGCCACCAGAATTTACCTTGAAGATAGAAAGGGTATAAAGATTTTACTCTGAAGACCACAGATCTAGCGAATATGGAAGATTCTAGCACCTTGGAGGACAATAAGCGTTCACTACCGTAAAGCTTGAAGTAAAAAAACATGGCAATGAGAGTAGAGACAGGGCAACGCACATGAAGATTAATTTGAAGAAATAATTGGCAAGACTTGGTAAATTAAATGTGAAATGCGAGCATGAAGAATTAATAAATATTTGCTTATGATCCCATCTTGCCTCTTTGTGTGGTGAGAGGTGCTGTTAACTGAGCTGAGTTTATAATTGAGGGTACAGGGTGGGAGGGCTGGCTTACACTTTGTGTGAAAGTACAGTAACATAGTTGTCGTGCAGTCATCCATTGAAATAAGAAAGTAAAATAATTTGAGATGGAGATTAGCAAGAAGGCAAATAAACCTTCCACCTTCATAAACACCATGCCTACTTACTCTCTACCACTCATTAGGTAATATTTCCAGTTTCATTAGAGAATGAGTAGTAGAGAATAAGTAAGCATGGTGTTTACTGAAGGTAGAAGGCTCAGAAAAAGTTTTTACTTACCCCCACCTAAAACAGTACTATATTATATGAGAGCTAATTTATGCTTCCTGGCATTCTAATCCAACGCTTTCATCTACACAGGTAAAATACACCATAGACATTCCATGACACATTTAGAATCTCTTTTATTGTAATTGCTAAGAAGAATAAGGGTTATTTTGCTGATATCATCTGTGAATAATTATGTCTTATTTTAAAATATAAGCCAATCTTCCATATAATCTAAACATTACGTTGGTTTAATGGAAATCATTAATTTTTCAATAAAATCCCCTGCTTGTAACACAGTTAGCATTTTTATTTGTTTTACAATCAAAGCAGCCACCATCTTCATTCTACTTTCATTGCAAATACAACATTCTGTTTAATTCTTTGAGTGTATATGTATGTATGTGTGTGTTTCTTTATGGAATCAACTATAAAACATACCCTGATGCTTTTAAAAGATTGCAACACTAAGATAAAAAGGGTTTAGCTGCACCAATTAGAGAAGCTATTATAGAGTTCACTTACGTCAGAATTTTCACAATTATGCTTGGAGGTCCATGTTTTGTTTTGTTTTTTATCTATTTCTGAAGTGATAAGTGTGAGGACTCACAATTGGTACCTCACGTCAAAGAAACACTTCATCAGGACAACAAATGAGTTTTTTGGAGACTCGTGTTTTTATATGACATGTTACCATAAGTTGTAGTGGTGGTATTTGAACATGTTGTGTTCATTTCCATTAAATATACTATTTGTATTTTACATGACATTCAGCACTTTTAGTTTAGGGGTATAGGAGGTAAGGAAAATACTATATGTTTGTTAATTTTTTTTAGGCTATACAGTATCTACCCACTGAATGTATTTTGATCCTATGTGGTTGCAAACACAAGAAAATTTTGAATGTGTAAGAGGAAAGTTTATAGCATAGACAGAATTTAACTTAGGATATAAACCTTGGTTAAAGTCATGAAAACATATAATAGTGAACAGAAATCGGAAGGAAGATGTTAACTCTTCAATGAGTACCATCTGATCAATTATCACATTCTTCATAAAATAGAACAGGTTACAGTATTTTTTAAGTCCAAAAAACATTTTGAGAAATTGTCTTGTATTGATCTATATATGGCTATGGATCTCAAACTTTAGTGTGCACCAGAATCATCCGGTTAATACAATAATATACAGATTGCTATGGCCTACACTCAGAATCTCTCATTTAGTATGTCTAGGGTGGGGCCTGAGAATACACATTTTTAACAAGTTCCCAGGTGACACTGACACTGCTGTCTGGGAATCATTTTGAGAAGCACTGTTCTACCATGAGCTATACATAAAATGGGCAAAATGTAAGCAACTGCCCCTAAAACAAGGCTGGTTTGCTTTGGTTCTATGAATATCAACTTGAGATACTACATCATATTTGATGCTGCATTAACCTTCCTGTTAAATTTTATTATAAAAAAAATCTTACCTTAATAAATTTTTAGATTTTTTTTCTAAGAGAGAGGGCCTCTGGAGATATTTTGTTTAAACTTGGATAATTTAATTTTTACAGTCTATTCTGTGATTAGAGTAAATTAAATTAATGACATTATTTCCTCTAAATACTCCATAGGATCATAAAAATGTTAAGAATTATGTTAAGTTTTAAATAAATAAATGATGGATTTTTAGAAAAATATCTAAATTATCTTATTGGATAAATTCAGAATTAAAAAAATTTTGATGAAACTATAATGCTTTAATGCAATGTTTACTTCCTGCCTCCTATGATAATAGTTCTATTATAAAAAAGAGTAGTTCATAGTAGTAGAATCACAACTGACAGAGCATTATAGAAAGTGCTATATTTCAGAGAAAGGAGTCTGACCTGTATGACTGAAACATGGCCCTCCTGCCATAAATATCACATTGAATTCTGGAACAGTGCTTTCTGAGGGCTATTTAGATTTTGAAGAAATATAGGGATAAGGAAGTATTCTCATTTTCCCTCATTCTTACCTCCAATACCTTAAAATAAGTATGAAAACAACAACCACATACACACAAAAATACCTATATTGGTACTAGGATAAGCCTGCACTTACATATTTCAAAATATACTGCTTGCTGCAATATAAATTAAATCCAATTAGAAGAGGGTTTGAAATATATTAAATGTTGTCATTGGTTGCATACTACCTTGGTGTACATATTGAATTATAAAATTACAAAAGTCCCATGTTAGGATAATATATGTAAATAGTCCCTTTTCAAAATAAGAATAAACATATAATGAATTTAACATCAAGGGCTGAAGTTGCATCAATATAATATTAAAGAGAGATAATCAATTTGGAGTCAATTTTGTTACCAATCTTATAAGCATAGCAGCACTGAGAAAATAGTTTTCACTCATTCAAACAAAACATTTAATGAGCACCTACTATAGTCCATCATTCCCGAGAAAAGTAGACAACAAAAGCTTTAAGCACTGTCTTCATAGAATGTATGTTCTGGCAAAGGTAGTTAAGGAACATGTACAAAAATAAGAATGAGCACATCACAAGGCCTACCTATAACAAAAATTGGGTAATAGGATGAAAATGCTATTTTAGATAGGATGCTATTGATATGTCATTGCTGATGAGACCTGAACCATAAAAGAGAGCAATGCAAAGATAAGTGAAAAGCATTCCAAATCAAGGGAACAGCTAGTTCAATAGTTTTCGGACTTGGGGTCTTTACACTCACAAAGACGTCCAGCAAGGCTGGACTATAATGAATAATACAGTGTGGGAGATGGAGTTGTGAATCACAGGTACCACATCACATAAGACATTATAAATAGACCATGAGAAAGGGTTTGGACTTCATTAAAAATAAAATAGAAATCTACCAGATTTATATTTTAAGCAGAAAGAACTGGTAAGATTTAAATTGTTAAAAAATTCATTCTGACCACTGTAGGAGGAACAAGAGAAGAAATTATCAAGATATAGTAGAACAAAAGAAGAAATATATAATATGTTTACAGATGGAGAGTCATTCAAAAGTAAAGAAGTGCTAGCTGATTTTAATAAGCCCAAATTCAATTTAGGTGCTATTTTGGTAATTATCACTACAAAAATATTAATTATGCTTATTGCTTTCTGCCAATATTTCATTTGGCTTTGGGAATAGAAGCTAATTGCAGATTGATAATAAAGAGCATTCTGACCCAGTAAATGAATTCTTATTTTAATTTATCTCTGTATCAGCAATAATCGATGCATGGTAATACAATTACACAGATAGTGACTTTTTAAATATTTTTATAATTGGTTAAAGACATCTTTCATAGGGATACCATGAACTTTGAATAATTTAACAACAAGTTTTTTCAATATGTGGAATTAATTATTTAAGAATTCACTAGCTGATTAATGATCAATAAGCTAATCTCAGTTTAAACCCATCTGTAACATTTAATGATCCTTAGCCATGTTTCACTAAAACTCCAAAATGAAATAAAGACCTCTATTATGAAGTTGATTTAGGCCTTGTCTATTCTAAACTCTCCAATGAAAAATGATGGTGATACACAGCATTCTCCCAGTGTATCTTAGAACCAAGAATAAAAGTGCTTCCTAAACAAGAATGAGTTATGGGATTTAATTCTAGCTTTGGCAATGATTCATTGGATAACCTTGGTAAAGTTACTTCAACATTCTCATATGGTTTCCTAGTTGTAAATGGGGATATTAACCATTTGCCACTGTAGTTCTAAGCCTGACTTATGGGATAGTAGTTGCTTACTAAGAATTTCAAAATGCAATTGCAAATCTTGTGATAAGCTAGATACACTGTTATAAATACAAATAAACTGAAATATATAAGACAAATGAAAACATTTTTAAAAGATTTTATGTTCCAGGTACTAGGCAGGTTATATGCAGGATATCAAGATGAACAAAACACAGTTGATCAAAAGGACATCATTTTTGAGCCAAAGAGATAAGTTCCCATGAAAAGTAAATTTATAAACATTGTACATGATACTGAGAATGACTGGCCATTGGAGTATAAGTCATGAAAGAGGGGCCTTCATCTGTCTCATTCGGTATTTTCAACCCACCACTTGTAATGGTGCCTGGGCTTTTTGGTCATTCAATATTCATTTATTAAGGGAATATTTACAGGATCTCTACCATGTATCAGGTACATTTCCAGAGCTGGGGATATTAGCATGAACAAGGTAACACCCCTGACCTCAAACAGTTATTCATATCAGAGAAAGGGAGACAGGCGACAATAAATAAACAAAATATGAGGTATAATATATAGTATCAGATAGTGGCAAGTGCTTTAAAGGAATGTTGAACACAAGATAAAACTGAGTGTTAAAGCCTGCTATTTTAGCTACCTGGAATACAGAAGACTTTTTCAAAGAGGTCACAATTGAAGAGTGGTTTAAAAAGTATCTATGACTGAAACATGAAAGTATATGAGGAAAATGTATTTTATGTACATTGTAAGCACAATGCTTGGTATGTACTATGATATCAAGTGCACTTTTCCTAACAAGTACAAAGGCCCTGAGGTGGGAAATACTTTGGCATATTTGAGGAGTGGCATATTCTTGTAGTTTATGGTAAGAGGGAGTAACATGATCTGACTTAGATGCTTAAAATATCACTCTAACTCCTCTGTAGTGTATAGACGCTAGATAAGCAGTTCTAGAATAGTGAAACCCATTAAAATGCTGTTATAGGGATCCAGGTAAGGGGCCCCAGCAGTTCATGTGGAAACCACCAATGTGATAAAAAGTGCTCAGGTCTGCCATTTATATTTGACATACACCTTGAAGTTAGAACTAGTGGGATTTTCTATAGATTTGATGTGACATACCTCAGCGAATCAGGGTTCAGATGTCTACTTTTGTGTTGTAAGCAATTGGATAGGGGTTTGCCATTTTGTAAGGATCAGATTATATAGAGAAATAAATAAAAGATCAATTTGTGAAATATTACAATTGAAAAGCCTTTGAAATATCCAAGTGGATATTTGGAATATATTAGTCTGAGGCTCTGGGGTAAGATAGCTAGAAATGTAAATTTCATAGTTATTATCATATGGCTGCTATTAAAAGTCACAGAACTGGGTGAGGTCACCATAGAGGAGCTTGGAAAGAAAAAGAAACATAAATTGCAGGGAAATTCAACAAAAGAGACTGAGAATGCCAATATGATAGGAGGAAATCAATTGGTGAATTGCATCCTGGAAGCCCAATGTTGCAAATACTCTAGGAAAACAGTACCCATGTGGACTAGACACAAGAAGTGGGAAGCGAGAAGTGGCCACCATCCTCCAGACCACAGAATGGTAGATCCACTGGAAGCTTGCACCCTGCACCTGGAAAAGCTGCAGGCATTCAACACCATCCTTCGAGAGCAGCCTTGGGGGCTGAACCACGAAAAGCCACAGAGGCAGAGCTGCCCAAGGCCTTGGGAGTGCACTACTTTCACCATTGTGCCCTGGATGTGGACCTTGGAGTCAAAGAAGATTATTTTGGAGCTTTAAGATTTAATGACTGCCTTATTGTATTTCTAACCTGCGTGAGGCCTGTAGTCCCTTTCTTTTGGCCGATTTCTCCTTTTTGGAATAGGAATGTTTACCTAATGTGTACATCTGCATTGTGTCTTGGAAGTAAATAACTTGTTGTGATTTTACAGGCTTATAGGTGGATGGAACTCATTTTCAGATAAGAGTTGGATTTGGGAATTGGAATTTTTGAGTTAATGTTGGAATGAGTTAAGATTTTGTTGGGGCTATTGAGAAGGAATGATTATATTTTGAAATGTGAGGATATGAGATTTGGGCTACTTACATTTATCACTTGTTTTTCAGAAACTCTTCTATAATGGGAGTAGAGGCATCAAAATAGACACAAAATTCCAAGGATCAAACAATGGCAGAAGAAAGAAATATAACAAAATTTTAGGAGATAGCAGAAAGGTAAAAGACAACCTAGCAGGCCAGAACGAGAGATTTAATTTAATGGAGAAACCTACAATCCATGTGTATTAGGCCATTCTTGCATTGCTATACAAACATATTTGAGATTGGGGACTTTATAAAGAAAAAAGAAATGCTTAATTGGTTTACAATTCTGCAGGCTTTATGGGAAAGAGGTACTTTCATCTGCTCAGCTTCTAAGGAAGCCTCAAGAAGCTTACAATCATGGCAGAAGATGAAGGAGAAGTAGGCATGTCATATGACAGAAGCAGGAGCAAGAGAGAGAGGGAGGGGGGTGCCATACACTTTTAAACACCCAGGTCTCACAAGAACTCGCTGCGGTGAGTTCCATCCAAAAGGATGGTGCTGAACCATTGGTGAGAAATCCACTCTCATAATCCAGTGACTTTCCAACAGGCCCCATCTCCAATACTGGGGATTATCATTAAACGTGAGATTTGGGCAGGGACAGATATACTAACTCTATCATTCCTTCCCTGGCCCTGATCAGGTGGGAGCTGGCAAAGCTGGAGGCATAGCTGCAAGCCAGGATATGAACGACAAGGTGCACGAGCCACAGTGGCACCCAGTGCTCGGCACTATCCATAGACTGGAATGGCTGCTTTTGCACGACCACTTCCAACTCTCACACAAGTTTTTTTCTCAGCCTGTTGTCATCTAGTATATGAGATGGGAGGAAAATATTATTCCACGTATATTAATCTGTTTTCACACTGCTGAAAAACACATACTTTAGACTGGGTAGTTTATAAAGAAAAAGAAGTTTAATGGACTCATAGTTTCACATGGCTGGGGAGGCCTCACAATCATGGCAGAAGATGAAGGAAGAGCAAAGGAACGTTTTACATGGTGGATGGCAAAAAGAGAGCAGAACCAAGCACAGTGAGAGCACAATCAAGGTAGTGAGAGAGAATGAGAACCAACCGAAAGGGCTTTCCCCTTATAAAACCATCAGATCTCCTGAGACTTACTCACTACCACGAAAATAGTATGGGGAAAACCACCCCCATGATTCAATTCTCTCCCACCAGGTCCTTCCTGCAACACTTGGGAATTATGGAAGCTACAATTAAAGATGAGATTTGAGTGAGGATGCAGCCAAACCATATCACCAGGGGTTAGCCAAGTCCTTATTAGCAATCACCCACAAAGGATGCCTTATAAGCCTTGTCAGACATTCCAGACCTTAAAAAAATCCATGCAGCCTGTTTCTGGAAACTTCTGGACAATATACTCCACTGAAGCTAAAGAGTAAACCACCATTAAGAAAAATGTAGAATTCAGAACACAGAGGATCCGTACGTCAGGGAGGTTGTGGAACTCCTCAGGAAGATGTGGTGGAATACTCAAGAACAACATCATGTTTCAGAGCATCTAATCCAGATTAGGGCCCAAAGGACTCTAGGAAAGTATTCAGGAAAAAAAATATTAGAAATGGCAGATTTTCCCAAAATGTTTTAATCATGTTAAGAGGAAATTTAATAAACTGGCAGATATCTCAGGAATGAATTAATAATAGATATGTAGAAAATGGATAAAACAAAGAAGAGAAAAAGAGACAATATAAAGGACACTAGAGAAACACAGAAAGTGACTCAGGTGTGATTAAGTTTTAAATCCCAGACTAATGTCAGTAAATATTAATTAACCAATGATATTGGGAAGACAGCATGGAAGATATTGGGAAGACAGCATGGATAATTGTTACCAAAATGCCAGGGGTTTGCTCTAGGACCCATTGCTTGCCACAGAGAAAGCCAATCACAGAGAAGAAAGTGTTTCATTAGTGTTATGTCAACCAAGAGAACAGAAGATAAGTCTCAAATTCCTCTCCTCTACCAGCTAAAATTGAAAGTTTATACAGTGGGGAAGCAGTGTACTGTGCAGGAAAACAGAAATTAGGAAGGGGTAAGGAAGACAAATAAAAGATCTGGCATCTCATTATCTGGATGTGATGATCTGGTGAGTTTCAGTCCCTTGGCTGAGAGTTGGTTTCCTGAGGAAGAAACTCAAATGAGACATACGCCATTTCAAGTTTTAAGACAGGGAAGGTCAAGTTAAATGTTTATTTTAAAAACATGTAAAGATCAGTTTGATGGGTCCAATGGACCAGTTTCATAGCCAAGACATAGGAAAAGATTGTGGCATTTAGAAACATGATGGAAAAAAATAGAAGAAATATAGAAGAAATAGCTAAAAGCATTGAAAGTGGTCATCAGGGTGTGATAGTGAATTTCTACTTTTGTTAAAATTCTTGTTGTAAATATTGAGCTTTAAAATTATATACTTAAGTTTTTTTATACTTAAGGTGTGTTTTTTGTTTTTTGTTTTTTTTTTTTTAAGGGAGGAAAAAGGCAGCAGGGAACAACTCAGCTGCTGAGAGGTCATCCACTGGGATTGACAGTATGGAAGTTTCAAAGTTTGTGACGGTAGTTTCTTCAGAAAAGTGTGAAAAAAAGCCAGCCAGAGTTGTTTGTGTGCAGGAGCCACAAGAGCAAAGTAGAAACAGAAGAGCCTCTTTTCGGGGAGTTTTTACATAAAAGGGAGAAGAGGAATGACAATCTCTCCCTGATAAAAAAAAAATGCTTTGATTTATTTTTATTGGTAGAATTATTTAAGAAGAAGATGCTACAATTTGTTTATATGCTGATGGAAATACACCTGAAAAGAGGGAGAAAGGAAGAGAGGGACAGTGACTACAGCAAGTTCTTTGGATTGACAAGGTAAAGTAGGGTTGTGTTCACTGTGAGTGGATGTGTTGGCCCAACTCTCTCAGCCTGTTCTAATTCATCAGTCTTTCACCTAAACTACTGCAATAATCTCAGAATGTATCACTCTACTTCCTCTCTTGTTTACAACAGTCTTATCCCAACACAGCATTCAGAATGGTCAATTTAAAATGTAAATTCAGATCAGGTCAGTCTTCTGTCTTCAACCTCACAATAACTTCTTTTCTCACTGGGATTAAATTCAAAACTCTAATATTTGCTTATATATATTTCTGGAATCTGGTTCCCAATCACCTTGCTGATCATTTCTCCTCTTATTACCATCAAGTTTCCTCTCACTCACCCAGCTTCAGCCTCACTAGTCTTCTTGTGAAATTCTGAACTTGCCAGGAGATACTGTGTCTCTTGGCCCTGCACTGGTTCTGTCTTTGTCCTTTACTCTTTCTCCTAGTGTCCATATGGGTCACTTCAAGGCTTTGCTCAGATGTCACCTTCTCAGTGAGGCTTTGTAGGATTATCTACAAATCTTACATCAGTGCTGCTCCCCGTCTACACAAATCTTCAATCCCCTCTTCCTATCCTATAAACATTCAATTGCCTTTTGAAAGTTAAGCCTGAACTCTGCAGGTTCATTTAAAACTTGGGGCCATACATTTCAGGTGCAATTAGTCAGTGTGTTTTTCTCCAGCTACATCCAGAAATGGAGAAACGAGAATGGATTTAGACAGGATTGGGGTTTGCAACAAAATAAATAAGGGTATAAGAATGGCAAAAGAGCAAGGCTGAACATGATGGTTGTGATAGCAGACTATCTAACCCAAACTATGTTGGGGGACTGAGCATTATACAGAAAAATTGTGATAGTGTCAGTGGAGGTCCTGGTGGAAGTTAGTATTGGAGACTGAATGACAAGCGTGGGAGTCTGTGATGTTTTATCCTGGAGTGCTATAATTACTGATAATGGTGAGCTCTAGGGTTGCATTCAACTGGTAAGGGAAGAATGCCTCACTTGAGCATTTATACAACTCTAGTAAATGGACTGTGCATGCTCTCCCCACAACTGCTAGCAGGCCACTATGCATGGGGACAGCCCGTCCACAGGGAAGAAGAGAAGGGACACAAGACCCCAGAACCATGCCAACATGTAAAACCCCAAGTCAAAAAGTCAAACCATGCACTTGTCTTTCAAGTCACCCATTTGGCCCTCTTCCAAGTGTACTTTCCTTCCTTTTGTCCCTGCTATAAAGCTTTTTACTAAACTTTGATTCCTGCTCTAAAACTTCCCTCCATCTCTTCTTCGACTTATGCTTCATTGATCAAATTCTTTCTACTAAGGGGCAAGAACTGAGGTTGCTGCACACCCATATGGATTCGATGCCAGTAATAGAAAGACGTGGAAAAGAAAAAAAAAAGAGAAAACAAATATATTTAAATAACAAAATATCCAGTCACAGTGATTTTCAAATATTTACAATATTTACTGCATAGGTAAGATACAATGGCCACTATGAAAACCCAGCTCTTCTGGCTCCTGTCTGGTTTGATTACTAGTATCCTCCTGGCTAAATCATCCAATTCAATTGGCATGAGAAAGGGTTAAACATCAGTTGGCAAATGTAAAATATTTTGAATCTTCTTCAAAAGAGACATCTACAAACACTGAAATTATCTTGAAATGATTTACTTACAGGTATTATTTTCAAAGAGCATGATTATTTATATAGCAATATTCTGGCAGAGAACCACATGCCACCTGTTTTCCTCTCTCTACAAACAGGGACAAAATACTGATGTTAGTTTGGAATTAACCACTTTGATGTACTTATGGCAATGCATTCTTTCATCATCTTCGTATTATAATACAAGTAGCACCTCTGAATTGAAGGCATTTCACTATGGAAAAAAAGCATAAACACACACACAGAAGGAGCAGTAGCAAATTAGAGCAAATCAGCAAGCAAACTATAAGAGGCTTCTTTAGAACACTGAAATACAGCTAGGCTTAGATTAATTCAACTAAATTCTTTTATACAACAATTTAACCCCTACTTGCTTTGGTCTTAATTTCTAATTAATGTTAAGTGATTCTGCTGATGCCACTGATGAATAACGAAAGCACAAGTTGATGAGTAAACAGAATTAATAACCATATGCAGCATCTTTGTAAACTAAAAGGAAAATAAAATTTGCAAAGGAATAAAATAAGAAATCCGCCACTTTATTAATGCAAACCTAGAGGCAAAAGTAAAACTGAACTAAAAATTTCTTCCATTGACAAATCAGGTATGTTTGGATAAAATAATTGAAGCCAAGAAACAAGATACTTATTATTTCTACAGTACTGTTCTTAAAATGCAGTTCTGTTATACCAGCTAATATAAGAAAATGAAATCTAAAATCTAGGCTTTCCACTAGAGAAATCCCATCACAGGACATGTTCCATTGTGACCAAAATTGAAGTGTCTTGTTGATTTTGAACTCGAACTCTATCAAGACATGGGAGAATTTAAATGTTGACATGGATTCTCATAAGCTGTAGACACTATGCTAGGAAATATCTTGGTGATCAGAAAGGAATTATGTAGAAATGTCTAGTGAGGGTTGAGAAAACCTGAGTGCTAACAGGAGCTTCTTAGATATGTTTGTGGTTTTGTTAGTGATACGTGTTCAGATGTGGGTAGCTGGCATGACTTTTTAAAAATGTTTGTAAAACATACATTGTATGAACCACTCTGTTTTCTTATAAGAAAAAGCATAATTATGAAAATCTAAACTTCCCTTTTTTCTTCAATAAAAAATGTAATGGAAAATATAATGTGGAAAATGAAAGCCATTTAGAAACTTTAAGTGAAAGAAATAATACATAAATAATATAAACTATATATTACTAAAGTTAAGGAAAGATTTGTATCTCCAGAGTTAAAGTATGGTTAACAGAAAGAAAAATCTAAACATAGTAGTGATGTTTCAGAACTTAAAGGATAAAAAATAAGCAGAGAGAGGGCAAAAATTTCATGAGTAAAGATCAAATTTGCATCAGATACTTGTCTCATTGACAACAATGGTGGTTAAAAGATGATAGCTTCAAAATTCTTTAAAATTCATAAACAACCTCAGTAGCATTCAAGGACAAGGGAAAATAAAAACATTTTTGGCTGTTCAGAAAAACAAAGCAAGATAACAGGCTTTTGCTTCAGCCTTGATTCATCAAATAAAGGAGAGTGCAAGAGAACGATGTAGGAACAGGTAGTTTATTGTGGGGAAAAATGACGAGGAGCAGAGTAGGAGACAGGAACAAAGGCAGTAGGGTGGAGAAAGACAATCTAGGGATGCATTTTTATTTTGTGTTGAGTAAATTCTTACTTCAGTAACACAAGTTCAACTATTTTAACTGCATAGTTCAATACATTTTCAGTTATATCTACATCCATGTAACTAATACCCAGTTAAGATAAAAATTATTTCCAGTATTCCTTGTGGAGATGTTTTCCCTGTGGCTGAAATTTTCCATATTCCAATTTTTCTATAAATTTTCCTTAGAGCTTAAATTGTAAATATAATTTACATTAATGTAAATATGTACATCCCAGTATTCGAATTTGCATCATTATTGATGACATTTCTTCAGTTTGAATATTTTCTGGTGGCCTATATTCAATATCATTAGTTCTATTGTTTGCTGTTAAATCCATCTGCTAAGTTCTTAATTTTAACATTGTGCATTTCAATTTGTGAATGTTGATTTCATATGTTTTATAGATTATAATTTTTCTATCAAAAGCTTACTTCTTCCATTTTGTCTGCTTTTCTTATATTTTCTTTGACATATTTAAGATGGTTATTTTAATATCCTTCTCTGCAAATTCCAATATCAGAGTTACCTGTTTGTCTCTTTCACTTAGATTTCTAGTCAATTTCTAATCAAATTAATCAGTTTTTTTATTAAGTCTTATAACTTCTTATTGGATGTCAGGCACACAAAATTATGATAAAATTACAGAGACTGTGAAAGACCTTATTCTCCAAAGACGTTAAAACTTCTTTAGTCGGGAGGATCACCTTGACCCTGTAGAGAATTATATTCAGGTTTCATTGCAACTGATTTGTTTAGTGTTGCCCTTAACGCCTATGGTTTGGCCTTTCAAGATTTTCAATAAAAACTGAGGTTTTTACCAAGGCCCTTTCTACTTGGAGGAATGTGTACTTCAAAACACTTCTTTTCCAGTGGTGGCAGCTTCTGAAATCTTTGGTATGCTCTTTCCAAAGGATTTCTTGAGATTGCACCTTGTTGCTTTCCATCGGATTTCTTGAAGCTGCACTTGGCATGTGCATAGTTTATGAGTTAGACAACAATTTATGGGGAACTTTAATGTAAATTTTGGATTTCTGTGACTCTCTTCTCTTGGGAATTTAAACATACCCCCTACCCCCACCCCAAGTTCCCTCACTACCCCAATTTCCAACCATTCTTGCATTCCTAACATCTGACCTCCTTCTTCAGTCTGGTAAGATCGTCATTGTCTGCCTGGACTTCATCTTTCTGAGCACAAAGGAGAAAGTGTACATCTGGAGTACACCTTGCAAAGTTTTCTTTTTCTAAGGATCATATTTGCCCTAGTTTTTGTATTCTTATATTGGTCTCTAATGCCTTCAGTTTGAGTTTATAATTTTTCCCCATAATTTACTCAGTTTTTGTAAGTATTGCCAGCATTAGGGTTTGTCTAAAGTTTTCCATTCCTTATCAGTCACCAAATCCGATTTATTTTGCTCACTAAATATTTTCTGAAAATCTTAGGATTCTCTCCCTTTTCACTCCACTCCACTGTCACACTACCCCTGTTGAAGCTTCCATAAGCTCCTGCCTACATTTTGCTAAGCCTCCTGCCTTCCCTTTTTTGCCTCCTGCACCCTACCTGTTCTTTGCCTTACACTCACAGTGCATTCTTCCAAGCTGAATGCTAATCTCTTAACTCCTGTCTCCCACTATTACAGGTATGTTGATAGTTGATTTGGAACTGATTTTTTTTGTCCATGGTATTAATTTTGATAGGTTTTCTTTTAAATTTTAGGACATATCAGATAGCTTTGAAATGTCTAGAATAAATTATGTTGAAAAGATCTGACTGGGAGATGTAGTCATCAGGAAAAAATTTAATTCACACTGATGAGTCCCCCTGTGTAGGAACCAAGCACATATTCCAGTGAGGTAACATCAACCACCCCTCAGCCGGAAGTAGCAGTAATTTAGATGAAAGATGGGAAGTAAACTGGGGAAAACTGAAAATTTAGAAAACTATGTCCAGTATGTGGCAGCTGGGGATAGGAATTGTGTCTGAAGATAAACATGGGCATTGGTGCAGTAATCTCCCCAAAATGCTCATCACTGAACCTCTGCAGAAGAGTTGCAGAATTCAAAGAAGTTTCAGAAAAGTATCCCAAAGGGTACACCTTCAGATGGTTTCTTCCTTTCTCCCCAAACCATGTATAACAGACACAGCTTTATTTTCATAATGACCAGGGTTGCAAGAATGTGTGAACCAGGGGATAGCTGCTGGTGAAAAATAATTATTAACCCACTTTGGAAATTACATTCTCTGGACCCTACACTCTCAATGGTTAAAGTGCTGCTACCAGGCAAAACATCGAACTTCTTATTTTGTGGAATTAACAAAACATGATTCCTGAAGGTCAACTACACCTCCTTATGAAGTATTTAAAATCTCATAATATATTAATGTTCTTTTTATACTAATTGTCTTGAAAAATGCAAAATCTTTGAAAGAATTCATCTGATGTAACTGTAACAAAAACATATTTTAAAATAAGTACCAGAGAGGTATACCACATGCATAGAGCATTGAAATATTACTTTTTCTTCAAATAGTTGTACATATTCACCAAAAGGTTTTCATTAAATATTTGGTGTTTACCTTCAACTTAAAATAATTATGACATATTTTAATGTCTTGCTTTTCAAGCCAAAGAACTTGCTGACCTCCAAGAGTACATTTGTAGATAATACTATATTGAAATTGAAATGTTGTCAATATCTGATTGTGGACACCAAAGTGATTTTTAAAAATGTATTTATTTTATAGTAGTTTTTGTTCACAGCACAATTGAGCAGAAGGTACAGAGATTTCTCATATATTCCTGGCTTCCACATATGCCCAATCTCCCCACTATCAGCAGCTTGCATCAAAGTGGTGTAGTTATTACAATTGATGAACTTACATTGATGCATCATTATCACTCCAAATCCATAGTTTACATTAGGGTTCATCTTGATGTTTCATTTATGGGTTTGGTCAAATGTGTAATGACTTGTCTTCAGCATACTGAATACTTTCACTTTCTTAAAACTCCTGTGATCCCCTTCGCCATCCCTTTCTCCTCCTGATCTCTGGCTCCACGAATTCTTGTACTGTTTCCATAGTTTTGCCATTTCCAGAATGTCATAGAGCTGAAATTGTATGGTATGTAGCCTTTTTGAATTGGCTTACTTCACTATAGTATTTAATGTTTATGCATATCTTTTTATCACTTGATGGCCCTTTTATTGTCAAGTAATCATATCCCTTTGTCTAGATGTTCCACAGTTTACTTATCCATTTATTACTGACAGACATTTTCATTGCTTCAAGTTTTGACAATTATAAATAAAGCTGTTATAAACATCTATGCACAAATTTTTGTGTGGACATAAATTAACAAAACATGATTCCTAAAAGTCAACTACACCTCCTTACTAAGTATTTAAAAGCTCAGAATATATTAGTGTTGTTTTTATACTCATTGTCTTGAAAAACACAAAATCTTTGAAAGAATTCATCTGATGTAACTGTAATAAAAAGGCATTTTAAAATAAGTACCAGAGAAGTATACCACATGCATAGAACGTTGAACTGTTTTGACTAAATGATGAAGAGTAAGATTGCTGGATTGTATGGTAAGAGTAGATTTAGTCTGTAAAAATCTGCCAAGCCATCTTCCAAAGTGACTGTACCATGTTGCATTCCCACCAGCAATGAATGAGTGTTCCGGTAGCTCCACATTCTTGCCAGCATTAGGTGTTTTAAGTGTTGCTGAGGAGAAGATCTTACACAGTTTGGGTGTACCACAGTTTGTTTAATTATTCCCCTATTGAAGGCTATGTGGACTCTTTCTAGTTTTTAGCTCTTAGAAATAAAGTCCCCATGAAAGGTTTAGATCTACATGTAAACACAAATTTTAGTTTTTCTGGGATAAATGCCCAAGAGTTAAATCCCTAAATTGGACGACAATTATATGTTTAATTTTACAACAAACTGCCAAACTGTTTTCCAGAACAGGTGTACCATTTTCTCTTCCTAGCAGTAATATCTGAGTGATCTAGTTCTCTGCATCCTTAGGAGCATTTTGTGTTGCCACTTTTTTTTAGTCATTCTGATCTGAATGTTATGATATCTAATGGTGGCTTCAATTTGTTTTTCCCTGATCAATAATGACCTGAAAATCTTTTCATATGCTTACTTGCCATCTGTATATCCTCCTCAGTGAAACATCCATTCATGTCTTTTACCATTTTAAAAATTGGATTGATTCTTTTACTGTTGAGTTTTGAGAATTCTTTATACATTTGCTATGGTCCTTCCATCAACTTCCTATCATGCACACCACCTCCATGCAAATGCTGTCCTTTTGAAAACAGAATTCTCATAGATCTGCAGGATTCGGTAAGAGTTTTCTGATCCTCACATTTCCTTTCTCTTCTGTCATTTTGAAGTTTAGAAACTGCCGATTACTGATACACAAAGTTTAAACTGTATCTTTCATAGATCTCAGATCTTCAAGTGGTGCTATTAATAGGCTAAATTTGTAGAAACTATTAGTAAATATTTCTTCTTTGGATTCATTTTTGATCCTGATTAATTTGGAAACAGTCCTGTGTGTGTTGTATAGGTTCATGAAGAATCTGTACATATCCAGTGATATCAGGACTAAGGTAAAACTAATTTCAGTCTTATTTGTGTCTGGTGAGATTATTTTCTTTCTCAAGATTCCATCTCTAGTTGCTCAGTGTCTTCTTTTCATTTTCCTTGATACCTGGGGTCCTACTTGAATATATTTATTTCTTTTTCTCACATAAAAAAATAGACATCTGTTATTCAAAAAATGCTATGTATCTTTAATTTAAAAATATAGCATATATGTTTAAACATATGCATTCATAAATTTAACTGACATTTATATTTCTATGTATGAGTGCATATTCATGTATTTTACCTACCCTTTATTCTAAGTAATATATTTCCATCAATTCATAACAATCTCTAGTAATACTTTTTCCATCTCCCTGTCTGTACACATACAAATATATTCTCAAAAATTCTCTAAAGCAAAAATAAGGACTTTTAGGAGCCTGGCATTTGCCTCTACAGTGCTTTTTCTATGCAATTATGCCTGCACTCATATATATCGAAGCTTATCTTTATCTTTTGCACATAAATGGAATTATACATTTCTCCATACTCTTCTTTCTTTTCTTTCCTTTTCTTCTCTTTTCTTTCATTTTTTTGTTTGTTTGTTTGTTTTGTTTTGTTTTTTGTTTTTCTTTTTTCTTTTTGAGATGGAGTCTAGCTCTGTCTCCAGGCTAGAGTGCAGTGGTTTAATCTCAGCTCACTGCAACCTCTGCCTCCCTGGTTCAAGAGATTCTCCTGCGTCAGCCTCTTCAATAGCTGGGATTACAGGCATGCGCCACCACGTCCAACTAATTCTTGCATTTTTAGTAGAGACAAGGTTTCACCAAGTTGGCCAGGAGGGTCTCCATCTCCCGACCTTGTGATCCACCCACGTTGGCCCCCTAAAATGCTGGGATTACAAGCGTGAGCCACCATGGCCAGCCTATACTCTTCTCTCTATTCCATAGCAGGCTCTGGAGGATATCATCTTTGCTGCTATTGGTAATTATTCAAAATATAGTTTGTCGCTCAATTACTTTAAGTTGTAGTTTATGTTCTTTAGCAAAGGTGTCAAGTTTTCTGCTAATTCATTTCTTATTTAGCTACTATGCTTTTGATTGCTCTTTTAGAGGGAAGTGACTATGTTTTGCTCTATTTTAGTTTGCATTTATGTAACTGTAAGAGATGGAACAATTTTTATATGTTTTAATAGTCATTTTTATACATTTTTGGAAGAATTTTTATCATTTTTCTCTCTATTGGGTATGTGAATCCCTTTTTCTTAATTTAAAAAGTATTTTTTTAAATATAATGGGGATATTAGTCCTTTGTCAGTAGAATATTTTATCCCAATTTGTCAATTGTCTTTTACTTTGTTTGACTTTGTTCATGAAATATTTTTGCATTGAATTTTTAGAAATTTAATGAATATAAAATCAGCAGTTTTTATTTTTAAAAACTGCCTCAGATTTTGAGCCATATTTAGAAAGCAAGAGAGAATGAGAGCCAAGTGAAAGAGGTTATGAAACAATCAGATCTCATGAGGCTGATTCACTACCACGAGAACAGTGTGGAGGAAACCTCTTCCATGATTCAATTATCTCTCACTGGATCTCTCTCACGACACGTGGGAATTATGAGTGCTACAATTCAAGATGAGATTTGGGTGGGGACACAGCCAAACAACATCAATATAGAACTTGAGTTTCATCATAAGGCAACCAATAATTAGCAACCAAAATTGAGCAACATTCTTAAAAAATGACTGGCCTGTAATTTCCAAAAGTGTTAAAGCATGGAAAAACAAGGAGAGACTGAGGAATTGCTCCAGTTTGAAGAGAACTAAAGAGACATATTAATTAAGTAAAATAAGTACACATGAATAATAATGAAATGATTAGTTTAAATAAATTAATGAACAATTAGTAAAACTTGACTGGGGCATAAAGTTTAGAGGGTTAATATTAATTTATGATACCAATTCTTTTTATTTTATAAAAAACTGTAGGAGAATATTCTTGTTTTTAAAAAAAGCTTTTTATTTTATCATAGCTGTAGGAGGATATTCTTGTTTGTAAAAAATATACAATAAAATGTTTAAGGATAATGGGGAATCAGGTCATTATCACATACTAAGATAGTTCAGGAAAAATGTTCTTTGACTGGAATTACAACTTTCATGTGAGTTTTTGATTATTTCAAAAATTCTGAAGTAAAATAATTAAACTGATATCTAAACACAAAAACCACAAGTGAGATCACAGAAGTGTGGTCCTGAGTTTGTAAGTAAGAGAGAGTGCAGCAGGTTCCAAATGGTTCAATCTCCCATAACAGGAATAATTAGCATGCATAAGTAATAAAGTTTATGCATCCACTATGCCTTACTTGCTCTGCTAGAGACACTGATGCTTGGAAGAAAATCCCAGGTTTAGAAGAAAGTGAAGCTCCTCCTGGCTGGGTGCTATCTTAAGCTGATTTGAATCTCTGGCAATCATGATAGCCTGAAGTTTGATTGATCTTTATGGACGCTGCTGCTATCAAGATGGGTAAGAGACCACCAAAATATTTTACTCAAACAAGAAGTCATTGGAGATAATGTTTGCAAATGCTCACTCTGGCAATAGTTGAGACTGAATGAATATTTGACATTAAAATATCATCTTGCCTTCGCTGGGTTGATCAACTACACTTTGCAAAATTTTATATGTAGTAAAAATATAAATATGTGCAATAATATATCACAAGCATTTCTGTTATCCTGGTAATTTTAACTTTAACACACATGGATTCGTGTTTATAGTTTCTCAATATGTAGAGGCAGTCAGGATCTGTGTCATCTACCCAAACAAAAAACAAAAAGCTTTATCACATTTTAATTTTCCTTCTCCTGCACATTTCTCAACAGAAAATTATTATATTTTCATATTCTCTTGAGGATATTAATCATTGCTTTTGTAAATCTTTTGTTTGTTCAACTAAATCTGTTTATTTGGATGTTATCATGATTAATGATGTATTTTAATGTATTTCTAACATTGTAATTTTTGCTTTGTGTATGCCCAGTCTTTCATGGTGAAATAATTACTCTTACTTTCTAGGTTCTTTGTCAAAAATTATTGAGCCAACTAAAATCAATACTGTTGCTTTTTTTCCCCACTACTGATTTTATGTCTCATCTATTTGTGTTTCCAAACACATTTTCTAATGTATAATAACTCTTTTTTATTAAACCTAACACAGAGAACTTCTAGATGCAAAAATAGTTTTTAAATATCCTAAAATTATCTTTACTTCAATGCTTGCTTAAATGTGTACTATGATAGATCCAAAATCATTTTACTTTAGAACATTGAATGCTTCTATATTATACATAATGTGTCTTCTATAATTTTTTCTAGTTTTCTAAATATGTCTAATAAGAGGTCTAATGCCAATGTGATTTTAACTTCTTTCTAAATAGTAACTTTTTTTCTCTCTTTTGGAGATATTAGAATTTACTCTTTACCTTTGTAATTCTAAATGTCATCAAGCTTTTTTTAGTGTTTTTTTTTTTACTTCAAACTCAGAAAAATGATGATGCCTCTATGTGCTTCATGTCCCTTCATTTTTATAACTTTTATTTTTAATTGATACATAATCATTGTACATATTTATTGGTTACATGTAACATTTTGATACATGCATACAATGTATAATGATCAAACCAGTGTAATATATATCAAATGTATCAAATCAGCATAAGTATATCCATTACCTCAGACATTTATCACTGCTTTGTTTTGGGAACTTTCCAAATCTTCTCTTTAGCTATTTTGAAACATACAATTATTGTCCCCTTTCCATTTTGACACCTTAGTTCATACTTCCTGCTCTGTAACTTCCTCTTCAATTAAATTCAGTATAATTTTTATCTAATATGATGGCTTTAAACTATGTAACAATCATTTCAATTTGTAAAGTTATGTATATATTCTTTTTCTATATCAACACATTCTTTTTACGGTTATAATGACCCCCTTTTTGTTCTATATCAGTCATCCCAGTTTTAAATTCTCCTTGTTTGCATCGACTAATTCTGTTTTCTTACATACATTGTCTTGTTTTTCTTTAAGTTTTTATTTTCATAAAATTTTACATGAAAGATGTAAAAATGTTAAAAGCAATTCCCAGTATTCTTTATACCCTAATGTTAACATCTGACATTGCTATAGTACACTTATCAATAACCTTATCACAACATTGAAACAACGCTGTAAATCACAGACTTTATTCAAATTTTGCTAATTTTCCTACTAATACTCTTTTCCTTTCTAGTATCCAATTTGGTATACCACTTTGCATTTAGTTGCCATGTATCCTTCAATCTCTAGACTCTGACACTTCTTCAGTCTGCTTTTGTCTTCCAGAACCTTAATAATTTTGAAGAGTTATTTTGTAAACTGTCTCTCAATTTATATTTATTTGAAGTTTTCTTGTAATTGCATTAAAGTTATTCAGGTGGCAAAATTACAACAAAAGTGATGATGTTTCCTTCCCAGTACAGCATACTAGAAGAGTACACACAATTTCCACGTTTTATAACTGGTGTTATAAATTTTGATCACTTGTTTGAGGTGGCATCCTGTGTAAAGATGCAACTTTTTCCTTATATCACAGTATTGGTTTTGTATGGCTGTGAAACAAATGACCACAGGTATAGAGACGTAAAACAACGCCCATTATATGTCATAGTTGTGAGAGATCAGGAGAGTTTTCTCTGCTTAGCTGGCTACTCTGCTTAGCTGGTTACGTAAAGCTGTAATCAAGGTGCAGGGTACATCTCATCTGTAGGCTTGACTGAAGAATAATGCACTTGCAAACTCATTCCAGTTGTTGGAAGACTTCATTTACACTTTATGTGCATGCATGACTCAGGCTCTCAACTTTTCTCAACTAATATGAAGAGATATCCACTAGTCTCTAGGATCTAAGTATGGTTTCCAGTCAGTAGCCATCCTTAGTGTAAGTTTAATACTAAAATACTATTTTTAATATTATCTCTAATATTAGTTCAAAGAGTTCTCTCGTTTTTTTTACAGCTGCATAATACTTCAATGTATAAACTAACCATATTTTATTAAATTGCTATCTTATCTATGGACATTTAGGTTACTCCCACTGCAATTACAAATCAGTGCTGCTATGAACATTGTGCATATATAGTTCATATTATTGGAAGTCTAGCCCCAGAGAAGGTTCTTGTAAGTGTAATTGGAGGACCAAAATAAAGTAATCTCTGTAGTTTTGCTAGTTTTTCCAAACTTCCTTCCAGAAGGATGGTACAAGTTTAAATTCTCACCAGGATTCTATGAAAGAATTTGCTTGCTCAAAGTTTTAGCAGCAGAGTATAATGACATACATTTATTAAATGGCAATCTGACATGTGAGATATGATATCAGTATTTTAATTTGCATTTATCTAACTGTAAGAGTTGGAAACATTTTCATATGTTTTAATCGTCATTTCCATACTTTTCTGGAAGAATTTTTATGATTTTTCTCTCTTTTCTATTGGGTATGTGAATCCCTTTTTCTTAATTTAAAAAGTATTTTTAATATAATGGGGATATTAGTACTTTGTCAGTATAATATTTTATCGCAGTTTGTGAATTGTCTTTTACTTTGACTTTGTTCATGAAATATTTTTGCCATGAATTTTTAGAAATTTAATGAATATAAAATCAGGAGTTCTTATTTTTAAAAAAATGCCTCAGATTTTGAGCCACATTTAGAAAGCCTTTCCCTATACTAAGTTTAGAAAGTAATTAAGACAGGTATACTTCTAATACTTGTAGAACTTGATGTTTTACATTTAGATTATTGATTCAGTTGAAATTTGTTTTTGTCAAGGCTGTAAGGTATAAATCTAACATTCTCTTTTTTATTTCCAAATGTATACACTCTTGTCCGTGTATTTTTATTAACCAAAATAGTCTCTCTTTGCTACAGGGATTTACAATACCACTCTATTCACATACTAAATTTCATATGCACACAGTTGTGTTTCTGTTTTTTTCTATTCTATTTCTTTTCTATTATTATTATACTTCTATTTCAATAATATACCTTTTATTCATTAACAGGTATCACATGTTTTGTGTTTGGTTTTCTTTTTCTTTTTTTGAGATGGAATCTGACTCTGTTGCCGAGGCTGAAGTGCAGTGGCACTATCTCAGCTCACTGCAACCTCTGCCTCCCGGGTTCAAGCAATTCTCCTGCCTCAGCCTCCTGAGTAGCTGGGAGTACAGGCACACGCCACCATGCCCAGCTAATTTTTGTATTTTTAGTAGAGATGGGGTTTCACCATGTTGGTCAGGCTGGTCTCGAACTCCTGACCTCATGATCCACCCACCTTGGCCTCCCAAAGTGCTGGGATTACAGGCATGAGCCACCGTGCCTGGTCTCACAGGTTTTTAATTACAGAGGTTTTAGAGTATATTTTAATATCTTGCAAAATTAGTCTATCCTTATTTTTAAAGGTTTTATTGGATATACTTACATTTTTTTCTATATTAATTATGGCATCGACTTGTCTAATTTCATAATAAATCATTTTGATATCTTGAATGGCATTATATAATATTTATTAATTAATTTAGGGAGAAGATATCTCTTAATAATATTGAATTATCCTATCCAAGAATAGGGGTTATCCTTTCATTTGTTGAAGCCTATCTGTACATCTTTTAAAATATTTTCAAGATGTTGTAATAAGTTTACAAAACATTTTCTTGAGATAATTACTAAGTATTTAATATATTATTGTACGTTCCTTCCGCACCCAGTTTTTTTGAGGATTTTTCTTACAAAGCGATGTTGAATTTAATCAAATGTTTTTCATCATCAATTGAAATGATCATATGGTTTTGGTCCTTCATTCTGTTAATATGATGTATGATAATAACTGATTTGTATATATTGAAAATGTAACACATTTGTGGTTATTGCAAAAAGTGTTCTCGAATTTATTATTTTGTGTTCTGTATATGTCATTTTAATTTTTTATTTCAATTTTTGTTGATACATGGTAAGTATATCTCTTTATGAGATACATGAGTTGTTTTAATACAGGAACGCAATGCATAATTATCATATCATGTAACATAGGGTATCTACCACTCAAGCATTTATCCTTCATGTTCCAAACAATCCTGTTATATTCTGTTAGTTATTTTTAAATGTACAATTAAATTATTATTGAGTATAGTCACCCTGCTGTGCTAACAAACACTAGGTCTTATTCATTCTTCTATTCTTTTTTCAAAGCATTGACGATTCCTACTGCCACCACCCCACCCCTCCAACCTCCAGCCCACACTGCCCTTCCCAGCTTCTGAACTATACGTCTACTCCTATCTCCATGAGTTCAATTATTTTGACTTTTTAGATCCCACAAATAAGTGAGAGCATGTGATACTTGACTTTCTGTGCCTGACTTATTTCGCTTAGCATGGTGACCTTCGGTTCCATCCATGTTGCAAATGACAGGATTTCATTTGTTTTTATGGCTTCATAGTACTCCATTGTGTATAAGTACCATATTTTCTTTATCCATTCTTCTGTTATGGTCGCTTAGATTGTGTCCAAATTTTGCTATTGCAAACAGTGCTGCAACAAACAACAGTGCAGCTATCTCTTCAATATACTGATTTCCTTTATTTTGGGTATATAACCTAATAAAGCATATACCAATTTCCTTTATTTTGGCTATATACCTACCAAAATAAAAGTATATAGCCGGCTGGACGCGGTGGCTCAAGCCTGTAATCCCAGCACTTTGGGAGGACGAGGCGGGCAGATCACGAGGTCAAGAGATCGAGACCATCCTGGCCAACATGGTGAAACCCCGTCTCTACTAAAAATACAAAAAAAACAAGCTGGGCGTGGTGGCATGCGCCTGTAGTCCCAGCTACCCGGGAGGCTGAGGCAGGAGAACTGCTTGAACCCAAGAGGCGGAGGTTGCAGTGAGCCGAGATCGTGCCATTGCACTCCAGCCTGGTGCCTGGAGACAGAACAAGACTCTGTCTCAAAAAAAAAAAAAAAAAAAAAAAGGCAACAGAGCAAGACTCTGTCTCAAAAAAAAAAAAAAGTATATCGCCAAAACAAAGGAAAGTAGTATATGTTTTATTTGGCTATATACCCAAATTAGTACATGCTTTATTTAGCTATATAATAGTATATGCTTTATTTGGCTATATACTCAAATTAAATAATGGAAATTTATTTGGGGTATATAGCCAAAACAAAGGAAATCAGTATATTAAAGAGATAGCTGCACTGCTATCTCTTTGTGATTGCTGATCATATAGTAGTCCTAATTTTTAGTTTTTCTAGGAATCTCCAAACTGTTCCTCATGGTGGTAGTACTAATTTACACTCCAACCAATAGCGTAAAAGGGTTCCCTTTTTACCACATCCTCGGCATCATTTGTTATCGCAGATCTTTTGGATATAAGCCATTTTATATGGGATAGTAGCTCATTGTCGTTTTTATTTGCATTCCTCTGATGATCAGTGAGGCTGAGCACATTTTCATATGCCTGTTTGCCAATTGTACGTTTTCTTTTGAAAAATGTCTATTCAAACAATTTTAATAGAATTATTAGATATTTTTCTATACAGTTGTTTAGCTTTGTATATATTCTGGTTATTAACTCATTGTCAGATGGGTAGTTTTCAAATATTGTCTCCCATTTTGTGGGTTGTCTCCTCACTTTGGTGATTGTTTTCTTTGCTTGTGCAGAAGCTTTTTAACTTGATGTTGATAGATGTAGGAGACTGGTAAGGGAAGATCCCCAGAGAATCTCTGACCCACTCCGCAAGTGCTTACATCAGTTGCTTTTGTACAGATGAGGGAACCTGCCCAGGGCCTTGTCGGGACATGCCCACAACAGACTGGGGTTCCACCTGTACACTGGGAGAATGTCATGGAGCTACAGGAAATACACTCCTTATGTAGATGGGGAGGACCCTGGCCTCTTCAGCTGATGTGTGTGGTAGCCTGGTACTCAATCTGTGAGGTGGGAGCTTGTTGACTTTTGCTGAGACTTTCTTTGAATAAATTCTGCTCTCCTCACATTTCAGTGTGTCCACATGTCTAATGTTCCTGATCATGTGACAAGAACCTGGATTTTAACTAAACTCAGGGACAAAAAAATCCCGCATCAATATGATCCATTTGTTCATTTTTCCTTTTGTTGCCTTTGCTTGTCTTTCTGTGCCTGGCTTGTTTCACTTAGCATAATGATCTTCAGTTCCATCGATGTCGCAAATGACGGGATTTCATTTGCTTTTATGGCTGACTAGTTACTCTACTACATAAGTATCACATTTACTTATACACTCAAGAAAATTTTGCCCTGATCAATGTCCTGGGAATTTTTCCCAATGTTCTGTTGTAGTAATTTAATAGTTCGAAGTCTTAGATTTAAGTCTTTAGTCCATTTAGATTTTATTTTTGTACATGGAAAGAGGGTTCTAGTTTCATTCTTCTACATACGAATATCCAGTTTTCTTAGCAACATTTACTGAAAAGATTCTCTTTTCCTCAATGTATGCTTCTGAAACCTTTGTCAAAAATGAGTTCACTGTAGGTGTGTGGATTTGTTTCTGTGTTCTCTCTTCTGTTCCATTGGTCTATGTGTCTATTTCTATGTCAATACTATGCTGTTTTGGTCATTGTAGCTCTGTAATATATCTGAAGTCAGGTAATGGGACTCCTCCAGTTTTACTTTTTTGGCTTAGGATAGCTTTAGATATTTTGGATCTTTTGTGGTTCCGTATGAATTTGGGGATTATTTTTTCTATTTCTGTGAAAATTGTCATTGATATCTTGATAGGGATTGCATTGAATCTGCGGCTTGCTTTGGGTAGTATGGATATTTTAACAAGACTGATTCTTCCAATCCATAAACGTGGAAGAATGTATTTCCATTTCTTTGAGTCTTCTTCAATTTTGTTGATTACTGCTTTATAATTTAAATTATAGAGAACTTTCAATTTATCTTGGAATTAAGTTAATTCCATGATATTTAATTTTATTTGTGGCTACTGTAAATGAGATTAATTTTTTATTTCGTTTTCAGATTGTTCTCTGTTGACATATAGAATAACTACTGTTTCCTATATGTTGATTTTATGTTTTGCTACTTTACTGAATTTATATATCAGTTCTAATAGTTTTTGATGTGTCTTTAGTTTATTTCAAATATTAGATCATATCACCTGCCAACAAGGAGAATTTGAATTCTTGCTTTCTAATTTGGATGCAATTTATTTCTTTCTCTTATTTGATTGCTCTAGCTGGGACTTCCAAACTCTATTGAATAACAGTGGTGAAATCAGGCATACTTGTCCAGATCTTCGAGGACAGGCTTTCTGTTTTTTTCTTGTTCAGTATTACACCAGCTTTTGGTCTGTCATATCTGTCTTTTATTATGTTGAGGTATGTTTCTTCTATATCCAGTTTTTTGAGGATTCTTATTATAAAGTGATATTGAATCTAATTAAATGCCTTTTCAGCATCAACCAAATGATCACGCTTTTTGTCCTTCATTCTGTTGATATAATGTATCACAATGATTGATTTATATATGTTAAACCACCTTTGCATCCCAGAGAGAAATTCCACTGGGTCATGATGAGTAAACTTCTTAATATATTGTTAAATTTGGTTTGCTAGTATTTCATTGATGATTTTTGCATCAAAATCCATCAGAAATATTGCATAGTAGTTTTCTTTTTTCTTTCTTTCTTTCTTTCTTTCTTTCTTTCTTTCTTTCTTTCTTTCTTTCTTTCTTTCTTTCTTTTTTTCATTGTTCTTTTTTGATCTTCTAATACTAGCCTTGTAGAATGAGTTTGTAGGCATCCCCTCTTCCTCTGTTTTTTGAAACAATTTGAGTAAGATTGGTATTTGTTCTTCCTTAAATGTTTCTTAGAAGTCAAGTTGAAGCCATTGGGTCCCAGGCTTTATTTTACTGGGAGAATTTTTATTATGGCTTTGATCTTGCTATGTGTTCTGGGTCTATTCAGGTTTTACATTTCTGTATTCTTCAGTCTTGTCAAGTTATATGTATCTAGGAATTTCTCCATTTCTTCTAGAGTTTCCAATTTATTGGCACAAAGTTTCTCATAGTAGTGACAAATGATTCTTTGAATTTCTGCAGTATTACTTGTAATACTAATTGTAATTACTAGTTGTCATGTATCATATTCATCTGTAATTTTTATTTATTTAGGTTTTCTCTCTATATTTCTTAATTAGTCTGGCTAAAGTTTTCCCAGTTTCTTTTATCTTTTCAAAATGCCAACTTTGTATCTTTGTATTTTGTTAATCTTTTGTATTGCTTTCTTCATTTCAAATATATTTATTCTCTGATCTGTATTATTTATTTTCTTCTAATATTGGGTTTAGTTTGCTCTTGCTTTGTTAGTTAGTTCATTAAGATGCAACACTAGATTGTTAATTTGAAGTTTTTCTTTCTTCTTCTTCTTCTTCTTTTTTTTTTAACATAGCCACTTACAGCTGTAAACTTCCCTGTTAGTACTGCTTTCACTTTATCATATAGGTTTTGGTATGTTGTGTTCCAATTTTTGTTTCAATAAATTTTTCCATTTTCTTCTTAACTTTGTTATTAACCTATTGGTCATTAAAGAGTATCTTGTTAAATTTTCACGTGTTTGTTTAGTTTCCCAAATTCCTCTTGATATTGTTTTATAGTTTTATGCCATTGTGGTCAAAGAAGACGCTTGATATAATTTCAATTTTTGAGGGGCAAGTTTTAAGGCATTTTGTGAAATAAAATATGGTCTATCTTTGAGAATGATCCATGTACTGAGGAAAATAGTATTATTCTTCCACCATTAGATGAAATGTTTTGTAAATATCTACTATGTCCATTTGGCCTATAGTGCAGAGTAAGTCCAATGTTTCTTTGTTGATTTTGTCTGGAAGATCTGTCCAATGCTGAAAGTGAGATAATGAAGTCTCCAGCTATTATTGTATCAAGGCTGATCTCTCTCTTTAGCTCTAACAATATTTGCTTTTATATCTGGGTGATCTAGTGTTGGGTGCAATTACATGTAAGATTGTTAAATCCTTTTGCTGAATTAACCCCTTTATTGTTATATAGTGCCCTTCTTCATCTCTTCTTATAGGTTTTGTCTTGAAATCAATTTTGTCTAATATAAGTATAGCTACTCCTGTTGTTCTTTGTTTTTCATTGGCATAGAATATCTTTTCCATCCTTTTGTTTTTAATCTATTCATATATTCACAGGTAAAGAGTATTTCTTTTTCTTTTTTGAGATGGAGTTTTGCTCTGTCACCCAGGGTGGAGTGCAGTGGTGCAATACCTACTCACTGCAACTTCTGCCTCCCAGGTTCAAGTGATTTTCCTGCCTCAGCCTCCCAAGTAGTTGGGATCACAGGCATGTGTCACCATGCCTGGCTAATTTTGTATTTTTAGTAGAGATGGGGTTTCACCTTGTTGACCATAGTTGGTCTTGAACTCCTGACCTCAGGTGATCCACCTACCTCAACCTCCTAATGAACTGTGATTACAGGCGTGAGCCACCTCACTCAGCCTAAAGTATGTTTCTTACAGGCAACAATTCATTGGGTCATTTTTTAAAAATGCAGTCAGCCACTCTATGCCTTTTTATTGAAAAATTTAATCCATTTACATTCAATATTATATTGTTAAGTAAGGGCTTACTTCTACCATGCTATTTGTTTTCTTCTTCTTTTTTGGGCTCTTCTTCCTTCTTTCCTTCTTGCCTTCCTTTTAGTGAAAGTGACTTTCTCTAGTGATGTGATTTAGTTTCTTGCTTTTTATTTTTTGTGTATCTGTTGTATGTGTTTTGGTTTGAGGTTACCTTTTTGCACTTGAATATTTGTAACTTTCTCTAGGCATGGGAAATTCACTGTTATTACCCTTTGAACCTTCTACCCCATCTCTTTTTCTACCTTATAAAGGCTAATAACTCTTAGATTTGCCCTTTTGAGACTATTTTCTAGATCCTGTAGTTGTGTTTTATTGATTCTATTCTTATCTTTTTCTTCTCTGACTGTATTTTCAAGTAGCCTGTCTTTTTAGACTCACTAATTCTTTCTTCTGCTTGATGAATTCTGCTATTACAAGACTCTGATGTGTTCTTCAGTCTGTCAATTGCATTTTTCAGCGTGAATACCTGCTTGATTTTTTTAATTTCAATGTCTTTGTTAAATTTGCCTGATAGAATTCTGACTTTTTTCTCTGTGTTATCTTGAATTTCTTTGATTCTCCTCAAAACAGTGATTTTAAAATTCTCTATCTGAAAGGTGACATATCTCTGTTTCTCCAGGATTGGTCCCTGGTACCTTATTCCATTCATTTGCTGAGGTCATGTTTTCTTGAATAGTCTTTATGCTTGTTGATATTCATCTGTGCCTATGAATTGAGAAGTGAGGTATTTATTATTGTCTTCTCATTTTGGGCTTATTTGTACCTGTCCTTCTTGGGAACGTTTTCCAGATATTTGACATGATTTGGGTATTGTGATTTAAGTTATATCTGCTCAGTCATTCTGGATTCTTGCAGACTCATAGAGGCACCTTCTTGAGGATTGTGGAAAAGATCTGGAAGAATACTCTAGATTGCCAGGCAGAGACTCTTGTTCTCTTATTCTTATTTTTTTCCCAAACCAGTGGAGTTTCTCTCTCTGTTCTTAGCCACCTATAGCTGCGGTGGAGTGACACAGCATTTCTGTGGACTCCGCAACTTGAACTGTGGTACGTCAGACCTGAAGTTCCCACAGCACTGTGTTTTACCCAAAGCCTGCTTTGACAACTGTGCTGCGTCAGACCTGAAGTTTCCACAGCACTGTGTTTTACCCAAAGCCTGCTTTGACAACTCCTTGGCTGTCACCTGTATTTGCTGTAGGCCCTAGGGCTCTGCATTCAGTAGCTGGTGAAGCCATCCAGGCCTGTGTACTTCTCTTCAGGGCAGTGTGAACCCCCAGGGTCTGACCATATCCAGAGGTGCCATCTGGGAGCCAGGGACTAAAGTCAGAAACCTAAAAAGTCTACCTGGTGTTCTATCGTACTGCAGCTGACCTGGCACTCACACCACAGGCGCAATCCTTCTCATCCTTCCCTTCTTTTTTGAAGGCAGAGGAGACTCACCCTGTGGCCATCACCACCACAGGCCCATGAGGAGTAACTACCAGTCTCCCACCAATATTCTGCTAAGACTAAATGGCTCATCAGTGAGCTTGTGGTGAATACTGCCTGGGCTGGGTCTCACCTTTCAGGTTTGTGGGTTCCTATCTGGCTCAGGGCAGGGACAGAAACGTCATCAAAGAGCCAAATCCTGGAAATGAGGATCCCAAGAACCCACTTAATGCTTTACAACCTTATGGCCAAGCTGGTATCTAAGGTACAAGACAGAGTCCTCTTTACCTTTCCCTTCACTTTTCTCAAGTGGAAGGAATCTTGCCTCATTGAGACCACAGCTGGGAATCTGCTGAGTCTTATGTGAAGCAAGCAAGTCTTAGAGTCTCACCCAAAGCCCTTCAGGTATTAGGTGGGTATTGCTGCTAGTGATTTAGGGCTCAAGGGGTCTTCAGTAAGCTGGTGATGAATCAAGCCAGAACTGGGTCTTTCTCTTCAAGGCAGCGGGTTCTTTTCTGGTCCAGACTGTGTCCTGAAATGTTGCCTAGGAGCTAGGGCTTGGACAGGGGGCCTCATGACTTTGACTGGTGCCCTATCTTTGCTGTGGCTGAGCTGGTATGCAAGATGCAAGACTAAGTCCTCCCCACTCTCTCCTCTCATCTTCTCAAGGGGAGATATCAGCTGTGAAGCCTGGGACTATGAAAGGAGTAATGCCAACATTCCTTTAGCTTCTCCAGCTGGTAGCTCAGTAAGTTGTGTGCCTTTCCAGTTTACTGGCTCTGGGCCCAGTTTAGCACTAGTAATTGCCTAAGAGTTGCAGTCTTGTGGCCTAGACTGTCTTTTAAGTTAACGTAGAGCCCCAGGGCACTTTAGACAATAGTGGGGAGGCTTGGTGTAACTGAAGCTTAGACTACTGTGATGGTTATTCTCCTCTGGCTAGGGATGATTTATATTTGTCCTTATGGCATCAGCTAAGTTTGGTCTAGTTTTGTTTTCTGAGATAACAGGAAAGTCCTGAGTTCAATGCTTCATATTTGCTTACTCTTCCTCTCCCCAGCACAGTGTCTGCACCATGCTGCAGGGGTATGAGGAAGGGGTAGCTAGCATTGGCAATTCAAGACTGTTTTTTTTTTTCTACCTATAACTGTCCATTGCAGTGATATAAAATTAAAACCAGGTACTGTGAGCATTTATCTGGTATTGGGGTCTAATGAGGTACTTCCTGTGTGTAGACAGTTGTTAAATTGGTGTGCTTGTCAGGGGAACAATCAGTGGGGAGCCTTCTATTCCTCCATCTTGCTCCACCCTTCCTCCCATGAATGTCATTTTGAAAGAGATATACTCTATATAACATAAAATTTTCCCTTTAACATACGTAATTCAGTGTTTCTTTGTGTATTGATAGATATATGTGACTACTGCTGCAATTTTAAAACATTTTCCTCATCTCCAGAAAAAACTTACATTTTTAAAATATTTCCCCTAACCTTTAGATCTTCCTCTCAGCTCTAAGAAATTATTAATCTACTTTCTGTTTTTATAAATTTCTTCAGTGTGAACTTTCAAATTAACAAAATCATACGTGTGAATTTTTGTAACTGTATACTTTCACTTAACATGATGCTTTCAAAATGCATTTGTGTTGTAGCATGTATAAGTATTTCATTTTTATGGCCAAATAATATTCCATTGTATGGATATGCCATGGTTTGTTTATCCATTTTCCAGTGATGAACAGTTGATTTTTTTTCCCACTTTTATGCTATCATGAATTATACTACTATAAATATTTGTTGACAAGTTTTTGTGTGGACATATATTTTCAGTTATCTTGGCCATTGTGTATTTTCTTTGGAAAAATTATATTAAGAGCTTTTGTGTATTTTTAAATTAGTTTATTTGTATTTTTATCATTGAGTTGTGAGTGTTTTTATGTATTCTAGAAACAAGTCCTTCATCAGATACATAATTGCAAAGACATTTGATTCTGTGAGTTGCCTTCCCACTTCGTTTTTGTTTTGTTTTGTTCAGAGACAGGTTCTTGCTCTGTCTCCCAGGCTGGAATGCAGTGACTGGATCATGGCTCACTGCAGCCTTGAACTCCTGTCATCAACCGATCCTCTTACCTCAGACACCTCGGTCACTTCGATTTCAGGCATGAGAAATGGTGCTCATATCTCTTTTCACTGTCTTGACGGTGTCCTTTGAAGCACAGAAATGTTTAAATTTTTAAAAATGCAATTAGATATTTAAACTATCTTGAGTTAATATTTGTATATGGCATAAGGTATGGGTATATATATAATGTTTTTGCATGTAAGCTTCCAGTTGTCCTAGCACTATTTTTGGGGAAAAAAAAGAGATTTCTTATGGTCTTATATTTATATGAATATGGTTTATAATATGTATATATATTAATAAATTAAATACAAACTAATTAATTTATGTTTTCTATTTGTTTCTGTGGCGAGAACCCTGACTACAACAAGTTCTATTCCAATTTTTTTGTGGTCTTTATCATGAAAAAGTAAGGGTGTTGGATTTTATTAGAACTTTTTTCTTTTGCATTTTTTCCTTTGCCTATTATCATGCAATTTCGGGTTTTAGTCTGTTGTAAGATGTATTACATTAATTAATTTTCAGATGTTACACCAAGCTTGCATCCCTGGGTTAAATCCTACTTGTCTATGTTATAGAGTTCTTTTTATATGTTACTGGATTTGGTTTGGTAGTGCTTTGTGTTTGTTTTAAGGATTTTTCGTATTGGCCTACAGTTTGCTTTTCTGATATGATGCATATGATGACTTTGCCTGGTTTTGGTATGAGATTAATATTGGCCTTATAGAATGAAGTGAGAAGTGTCTTCTTCAATATTTCTGGAAGAGTTGGTAAAGAATTAGTATTAAATTCTTCTTGAATTTTTGGTAAAATTAAGCAATGAAGGCTTTTGTGTTTGAAATTTTATCCATAGATAGTCATTGGATCACTGATTCAATTTCTTATTTTGTAATAGGTCTATTCAGATTGTCTACTTGAATCAATTTGGGTAGAGTGTGTCTTTTAAAAATTTATTTAATCTAAGTTATCTAATGTGTTGGTGTATAGTTGTTCATAGCATTTATAATCCTTTCTATTTCTAAAAAATCTGTAGTACTGTCTCTGCTTTCATTTTTGATTATATTAATTTACATCATCTATCTTGTTTTCCTTGATCACATAGGTAAAGGCTTGTTAATTTAGTCAACCTTTTCTAAAAACCAGCTTTTGGTTTTATATATTTAATCTATTCTCTAGTTCATTAATATCCATCCTAATGTTTATTAATTTTCTTCATTCTTTCAGCTTAAGGTTTAGTTTGCTATCTTTTACTACTGCCTAAGATGGAAAGTTAGCTTATTGATTTGTGATTTTTTTTTAACTCTTTTTAACCTTTTAAGGCTATTGTAGCTATACACTTCATCCTCAGCATTGCTTTAGCAATATCCCATAAATTTTGACGTCACATCTTTTTACTGTTTTCAATTTTTTTTTAATTTTCCTTTTGATTTTTTTGTTTTCTTTTGTTTTTGAGACGTAGTCTTGCAGTGTCGCCCAGGCCATGATCTCAGCTCACATCATGATCTCAGCTCACGACAGTGAGATCTCACTGTCGCCCAGGTGGATCTCAGCTTCACCTCCCTGGTTCAAGCAGTTTTCCTGCCTCAGCCTCCTGAGTAACTGGGATTACAGGTGCCTACCACCATGCCCGGCTAGATTTCTGTATTTTTAGTAGAGATGGGGTTTCAGTATGTTGGCCAGGCTGGTCTTGAACTCCTGACCTCACAATCCACCCACTTTGGCCTCTCAAAGTGTGGGGATAACAGGTGTGAGCCACCATGCCCAGCCTTGATTTTGTTTTTTGACCTGTTGTTTATCCAGGAGTGCTTTTTTAATTCCTATGTATTTCTGAATTTCCCAGATATGTCTTTCTATTGATTTCTAACTTTATGCTATTGCAGTTGAAGAGCTTGTTTGAACTATTTCAATTCTTTAAATTTATTAAGATTTGTTTTATGTCCTAGCATATGATCTATTATAAAGAATGTTCTCTGTGTGTTGGGGGGAAGAATTTACATTCTGTTGCTCATTTGGGATGGAGTGTTCTTTTGATGTCTATTAGGTCTAGATAGTTTATAGTTTTGCTTAAGTCTATTTTGTTTTTAATATCCTGTCTAGTTATTTCTTTATCATTGAAAGTAAAATATTGATGCATCAATCTAACATTGTTAAATTGTCTGTTTCTTCCTTCATTTCTGTCTTTGCTGCATATATTTTGGTGTTATGTTATTGATTGCATATATATTTATAGTTATTATATTTTCCTAATGAATTAAACTCGTTATAAAATATTTCTCTTTATCTCAAGTAAACATTTTTTTTGTTCAAGTTCACTTTATCCGATATTATTATAGCTAGTCTACATAATCTGTGGTTGTTTAATCTACATTATCTGTGGTTGTTTATTCTGCTTGTTTATTCACATTTAATGCTACTATTGATATAGTTGAATTTGCATCTCTCATTTTTCTTTTTTGTTTTCCATATGTCTATGTCTGTGTTTCTTCTTTTCTTCATTTACTGCTTTCTTTTTCATTGAGTAAATGTTTTATAACACAACATTCTATTTTATTAGTAAATTTTTCATAATATTTTTAAGTTATTTTGTTAGAGGGTTCTCTAGGGTTTACCAAACGCTTATCAAAATTAGCTTCAGATTCATGCTCTCCTAATTTCAGAAATATATAGGAACATTGTTTCTGTATAGCTTCATTTCTTTTTACTTTCCTTTTATGGTACTACTTATCACATCTATTAATTTTACAAACCAAACAATACATTTTCATAATAATTATATTATCATTTGTCATTATTACATTAGCCCATTATGGCTTTGCTCTAGCCACCTTCTATGTGCTAGTATTCACAAACATATTACATATACATTACCTTTGTATGTGTTCTGAGCCTAAAGATGCATTATACACATATAAGTCTATTCAATTGCCTATTGTTAGTTAATAAAAGGATCTTTATTAATAGTATATATTATAGTTATATTTATATAATAGTACATATTATAGTTATCTGTATTAAAGGTATATATTATAGTTATGTAATGACCTTTATCAATGCTTTGTCTATTTACATAAATTCAAGTGACCATTTGTAGTTACTTGCTTTCAACCTGAAGAACTTCTTTTACTACTGTTTGTTGTAAGGTATGTCTACTAGCAATATATTCTCTCAGTTTTATTTAAGAACACCTTTAGCTATCCATATTTTTGAACAATAGCTTGGCTTGATATAGGATTCTTGCTAGATACTTCTTTCTTTGAGAATTTTGAATAAGTTATCTCATCTCTTTGGGCATCCACTGTTTTTATTGAGAAGACAGCCATTAGTTTTATTGGGGATCTCTTTTAAGAAACATTTTCTCTTGTTGTTTTAGATTGCTTTCTCTAAAACTTTGAGTATTTTTACTATGATGTGTCTGTGGGACTCCATGTGCTTATCCCACTTGGAGTTTGTTTAAATACCTAAAGTTTTTTGTATTATTTATTTATGTGATTTATGTTATTTATTAACATTTAAATTCATTGTTTTTCAATAAATCGGGGAAGTTTTCAGCCAGCATTTCTTTGAAGAACTTTTTTTTCTTTCTAATCCTCTTATATTCATATTACTGGCATGTTGGTGCGCTTAATGTTGTCCATATTTCCCATATTTTTCTGAGGCTGTATTTATTTTCTTCATTATTTTTTCTCTTTGTTCTTCAGCTCACATAACCTTTATTGATCTATCTTCAAGTTTGCTAATTTTTACTTTTGCTAGTTCTTATCTATTGTTGAGCCACTCTAATGTATTTAAAATTTCAGTTACTGTACATTTTCTTTTTGAGGGATTATTCATTCTTGCATATTTTTAAATTTTTATTTTTAATTATAAATTGATGAAATATAGTTGTATTTTTTCTGGGGCAAAAAATTATGATTTATGAATACAATATGGAATAATTATATCAAGATAATTAAAATATCCATCTCTTTTAAAGACCTATTTATTGTTATAGAAACATTTAAAATTTATTCTCTTAGATATTTTGAAATGTGCAATACATCATTATTTACTATACTCATCATACTGTATAATAGATCTTGGAATGAAAAATAATAATAAAATTTATTCTCTCTGTTTAATTGAGAGCTTATACATTTATACATGTCATTTCCATACCCCTGGCCTCTGGTTATCACCATTCTACTCTCTCCTTCCTTTAGTTTGATGCTTCAGATTCCACATATCAGTGGGAACATGCATTATTTGTCTTTCTGTGCCTGTCTTATTTCATTTAGCACAATATTCATCAATTCCATCAAGGTTGTCACAAAAGACAGCATTTCTTTCTTTTCTAGGGCTAAATAATATCTCATTGTGCATCTCTACCTTCTTTTCTTTATCCATTGATGGACACTTCCGTTGATTCCATAACTCGGCTGCTGCGATTTTCAGCATATATTTATGTATGTGTGCTTATGGATACGGTGTAGTGAACATGGGAGTGCAGATTACTCTTTGACAAACTGATTTTAAATTTGGGGGGTAAATATCCAGAGGGGGGATTGCTGAATCATACAGTAATTCTATTTTTTGTTTTATGAGCAAACTCTATACTGTTTACTGTTTTCCACAATGGCTGTACTAATTTACATTTCCACCAACAGGGTACAAGGATTTCCTTTATTCCACATCCTTGCTAACACATGCTAACATTTGTCTTTTTGATAATAGCCATTCTGACAGGTGTGACATGATGCCTCATTGTGGTTTTCATTTGTATTTTCCTAGGACTTGTGAAGTTAAGCAGTTCTTTAATGTATTTGATTGTCATTTTTATGTCTTCTTTTGACATGTTTATTAAGATCCCTTGCCTATTTTTTAATTGGATTATTTATTTTCTTTCATTAGAGTTGTTTGATTGCTGATATATTGTATTTTTCTATCTCTTTAGTGAAATTCTCTATTTGATGTGACATTGTAATTATACCTTCCTTTAATTCTTTAATCAAGATTTCCTTTACTTCTGTGAACATAATTATAATGGGTACTTTGAAATCTTTTCCTTTTAAATCCAAAATCTGAATGCTCTCACAAGCAATATCTGTTGTTTTACTATTTGCATACCTGATAATATTTTCTTGAACATTGAACATTTTAAATAACATATTGTTGCATCTTTGGGTATATTAGCCCTACCCCAAGCTTGTCTTTGTTATTAGTTTTCTAATTTTTCAGTGACTGCCAAATTATTTTAGTAAAACTAATTCCCTTGCACAGTGTTAAGTCTCTGTTGTTGCTCCTCAAAAATATACAGTTTTGACTATACCCACGATTACTCTGTGATAACTATGGTAGAGCTCTCTCTTCCACTCTTTTATTCGTCATATCCAGCTGTTAAACTGTACTTGCTATGGGCCAATTGCTCTATTATTTACAACACTGTCCTGGAGCAAAAATTTCTGTATGAACTAGACTATTCAAATTGGATGCTCTTTCCAAGGACTTGTTTCTGAGTCAGTGTTTGATATTTCATTCTTACTTCAGAAGAGCTCTTCTAGCTGTCTAATTTTTTGCAAACTCTCTAGCCTACCGTTTAGGCTGCATCTTCATTAGATCCACAAATTTCCTCCCAGTTTTCTTCACCATAACCTTTACTGTTTTGAAAAATTTCTTAGATTTAAACTTTTCCACACTCCATGGGAAATGAAATACGTAATTTTAAAAATAAATTAGAAACTATCTGTTTTACTGCTTCTTTCTCTGTCCACCCCAGCCAAAATCTCTGAAGCAGGGCTTTGTAGCAGGGAGTGGGAGTAGAGACAGTGGCAAGCTTCTTTTTGAGTAACACCTGCTTATAGTACCTGCACATTTAGCAACAGGATCCTTTTGGTTTGCTCTTTCAAAGATGGAACCATGGTCTCCAGAGCTAAGAGAAGGCCATTGTGTTCCCAGTATTTTCTGTGAGCCAAACCCAAGACAGAGCTTCTGTTCCATGAGTATGGGCTGGGCAGAAGTGGGCCACAATCTCTTGGCTACACTCACCAAGGACTTAGTTCCAGCAATAGAAAAATAGGGGCAAGATGAAAAATGTGAAGTCCTACCCCTAGTAAGAAAACCTTTTGGCTGAGAGCTGAGGGTGGAAAGAGACCTGTTTTTTGGGTTGCAGCAGTCTAGAGTTGATTCTCTCCCTCAATTAGCTGGGATGTGGGAGAGAAGAAGAGCATCGGGGAGAGAAGCAGAGGATATAGGAGAGGAGAGGGCAGACCCTCACATATTCTACCAAATTTTCATACAGTTTCTTGAATATATGTTTGTTCACTTGTTATTCACCCTTAGAACGATTTCAAGTGACTTTATTTATTTTGAGACAGAGCAGAGACTCCTTCTTAGGGGCCTGTACTCCTGCCCCAACGTAGAGAAAGAAAGGAAAATCTTCAGTATCTTCAAGTGAAACTCCAGGCACCTAGCCATGAGAAGTAAATAAATGACTTGATAGGGAGGAGGGCAATAGTAGCCTAAAACAATAGCAAAGTCAGAGTCAGTAGATGCGCTAATGATGACATCTTAACATACCTCTGAGATGTTTCTCAGAAAGCTGGACTCCCACTAAATGGATCTGTCAACAAACTTCAGATAAGAAAGAACGGAGGACTGAACTCTGAACTATTCTTTGCTCTGAATTTCTTCCTGAGAGCCCTAGAGGGAGTCATACCCATGAGCTATAGCCGATTCTAAATTTTTAAACCATGTTTCTCTTCCTTTACCAATTGCAAATAAGAAAATGTTTGAATCTACTTATAACCGATAAGCCCCTGCTGAAAGATATCCTACCTTTTTAGGCCCATATCAATTTGTAACCTCCATGTATTGATTTATCAATTTGTCTGTAACTTTTACTTTCCTGAAATTTACTCCTGTGTTTGAAAGCCTTTACCTGCAAGCCACTGGGGAGGTCAGAATTTGAGCATTAGCTGCCTGGTCCTCCGTGCTTAGTGCCTTATGAATAAGCATGTCCTTCCTACTCTGCAAATTCTCACTGTGGGTATCTGGCCTTACTTTGTCAGGAGAGTGGACACCACTTCAGTTCTATAACAATTTTAACATAAATTTTTCCAAAATTTCCAAAATTCACTGGGTAGTGAATCAGCAGAGCTACTCACACTGTCATGCAGGAAGATGATACATGGTCATTGATTTTTACTGTGTTTCAAAGTAAAAATCAATGACCATATATCATCTTCCTGCATGACAGTGTGAGTCATTTCTGTTTTTTGACATGGGATCTCATTCCGTCATCCAAGTTTGAATGCAATAGCACAATCTCAGCTAATTGCAACCTCCACCTCCTGGGTTCAAGAGATCCTCCCACCTCAGCCTCCCAAGTAGCTGGACCCACAGGCGTGGCACCACTACACTCAGCTAATTTTTTTTTTTTTTTTAATTTTTGGTAGAGACAAGGTTTTGCCATGTTAACCAGTCTGGTCTTAAACTCCTGAGGCCACCTTGGCCTCCCAAAATGTGGTATTTTCATATCTTGTCATTTTACATCATCCTTTTATCATTTAATATTTTTTAATTGTTGATGTAGTGTTTCCCAAGAATATGATTATACTCTTGTGAAAGAGATAGCTTTATGCATTCTTTATCATTCTTATGTGTCCAATTAATCTTGTATAATCGCATTGTCTAATACTTCTATTACAATGCTGAAGAACAGCTAAGATAGTAGGCATCCTTGCATTGTTTCTCAGGATAGAAATGACTCTAATGTTTTTCCATTAAGCAATATACTGGGTTTATGATATCGTATATATAGCTTATCAAGTTTTAAAATGTACAATTTCCCATTAAATTTTCCAAATATTAGAAATAGTGATGATAACAATGATGTTGGTGATGATAATGATGTTAATGATGATTACTGACTGATTAAATTTTCATTTAAATCTATTGTGATCAGATAATATATTCTGTGTGATTTGAATGCATTGGCATTTATTGACATGCGTTTGATAGACTTTCTGTATGGTGCATCTTGGTAAAGGTTCTGTGTCTACTTGAGAATGTGTTTTCTGCTGCTATTAGATAAAATGTTTTATAAATATCAGTTTGTCAGATTGATTGATTGTGTTTGTTTTCTATATTCTCACTTATTTTCAGTCTAATTGTCTATGAAGTATTGAGTTAGTTGAAGGTGTTTACATTTCATACTATAATGGTAAATTTTTCTCCTTTACCTTTAAGTGTGTTTGCTTCACATATGCATTGTGTTTCGACTCATAAGAATTTTGGATTATTGTATCTTCTATTGAATTAGCTTTTTAGATAAAATGACTCTCTTTATTTCCTAACAGCATTCTTGCTCTGCAATTTACTTTGTCTTATATTAATATAGCTACTTCAACTTTCTTTTTATTTGTGTTAGCATGGGACATATTATTTTTGTATCCATTTGCTTTTAATCTGTTTGTGTCTTTACACTGTTTTATACATAGCATATTGTAGTGTGTTGCTTTCTTATACAATCTGACAACTTCTGACTTTTAAATTAGGTGTTTAGATCATTAACATTTAATGTGGTTATTGATATATGTGGATTTAAATCTACCCACATTGCTATTTCTCTTCAACTTTTATGATCTGCCTTTGTTCCTCTTTTTCCCTATTATTTTCTGCTTAAATTCTATCATCTTTATTTTCAAAATATATTCTTTGTATTATCACCATTGCCACCACAATGGGTCATCTTTGTCCTGTAATCTTTATTAGCCTCCTAACATGTTTAGAGCCTCTCTTCTAACACCTTTGTTTCTACTCTTGCCTATCAAAACTTTTGCCTTATGTGCAACTGTAAATCTTATCACATTAGCACATTACCTATTCAGCCAGATTATTAGATGGCCTTTCATTATCATTCAATTGGAAGTGCTTCTTTAGCCTAAAAGGCCATACATGCTCTTGCTCTTGGCTTATTTCCTGTGGAATGAAGTCATTCCTCAGTATCTGTGGAGGATTGGTTCCAGGATCTTCCATGGACACCAAAACACAGATGTTCAAGTCCCTGATATAAAATGGTTTATTATTTTTATAAAAGTACCTCTTCCTATAAAAGAAATCATCTTTAGATTACTTGCATCTAATATAATGTAGCTGCTATATAGTTGTAATGATGTATTGTTTAGGGTAGAATAACATGAAAATAGCCTGTATGTGTTCGGTACAGATACACTTTTTTTTTTAATTTGTGGCTGGTCGAATCCATGGATGTGGAACCTATGGATATGGAAGGCCAACTGTATTATCACTCATTCTGCTTCAACCACACTGTCACTCTTTTCATCAAACACTGTAAAAATGCAAATGCTTCCATTTCAAGTTTTGCACTCATGATTCCTTCTGCCTTCCCGCAGATGTTTTCCTTGCTTGCTGTCTTATTTTTGTTTCTTTTGTTGTTCAGATGCCTCTTCTTCAGAAAGTCTTTTTCTAATAATGCTATCCCAAACCATGTTTCTTCAATTTATATTTGACACCTCAGTTTTGTTTTAGTTTTAAAAACATTTATCTCAAACTGGCTTCACACACATTATGCACTTATTATTTATTTAAGTCTCCATCCCTTGTTAGAAAGTTAACTTTTAAAGGGGCCTGGATGTAATCTGTTTTGTCTATTGTGCCATCTCCTGGAACTGGATTAGTGCCTTTGCACATAGCCAACATTCAAAACACAAAATTAAATGAATGCAGTCTTTCTCAAAATGACTGTCAAGATGGCTTTCTTCAGGTCTGTAGTCAAATGGTTCTAAATCAACAACCCTTATATAAATGTGATGTCTGTTTCTTAACATCCAAAGGCTCTGATTGGCCATTTTGCATCAGATATCTCTTCCCTGAACTCATTATTCTGAGTTATGACTGACATTCTGTATCAATTCTCAACTTCCTAATCAAAAGGATTGAGCACATGTGACACAGAGTGAGAGAACAGAGAGCCTCACACTGTAGGCAGATCACATTCCCCACAAACATCTCACACATAAACGATCTCCTCTTTTTATAGGTCCTGTTTTTTCACTGATTCATTTTTTTCCCATACGTTTTATTGAATAGAGATTTATATACAGGTATTTTTTCCCAAACTCAGTGAATATATACTCTTTTTATTTTCTCACTCTAAAGACAGAATCTGTCAGGATATTTTTCTCAGATTTTCAGATACAAGGCTGTTTGTTATAAATTTCAATCACTCATTTGGTGTGATCCAGCAGGCTGGAATCTGAGTAGTCCCGGCAGGTGAACTATATCTCAGCTTAGTTACTTATTTTACTCAGGAAAGCCTCTACATGAAATATGAGATTTCAGTATCTAATATTCTGCTTTCTCTGGTTACTGGCTACCACTCCATATGAAGCATGGATACAGTGTGGAGCCTTTCTACAATTACCGGAATTTCTGTATCATATACATCTCATTAATGTTGAGCTTCCAAAGGCAGCTGAGTCTATAATCGGTTGAGACACAGAGAAGAAAAGATTTTTAATTTAAGTGAAATTTTCCACATCTGTGGGACTTCTCTTCCTTTTCCAACGAAAGGCAGTTGTAGGGTGGTATCAAAGACCTGCACTTGGGAATCAGATTTTTTAGGTCCCTATCTGTTGTATTGTTTACTATCTCTGCAAATATAATCAACTTAATTAACCTCTTTGTGCCCTAATTTTCCCCATCTACAAAAGGAAATTGTAAAATAACCTTCCAGTCATATGCAGCTTAATGATGGAGATACATTCTGAGAAATGCATCATTAAGGGATTTTGTCTTTGTGTGAACAACATGGAGTGCACTTACACAAATCTAGATGGTGTAGCCTACTAGGCACCTACTACCTATCCTATGAAGAGGCTATACCTACTATACACCTATTATTGTACTGTATAGCCTCTTTCTCCTAGGCCACAATCCTATACAGTATGGTACTGCATGGAATGCCGTAGACAATTGTAACACAATGGTTATGTATTTATATATTAAATATATGTTAACATAGAAACGTACAATAAAAATTGATATAGAAGATTAGAAATAGTGTAACTACATAGGGCACATACTGTGAATAGAGCTTGCAGGACTGAAAGTTATGCTGGGTGAGTCAGAGTGAGTGGTGAGTGAATGTAAAGGCCCAGTGCATTACTGTACACTACTGTAGACTTTATAAACACTATATGTTTAGGACACACTACATTTATAAATATATTTTCTTCCTTCAATAATAAATAAACCTGAGCTTACGGTAACAATTTTACTTTATGCAAGTTTTAATTTTGAAAAATTTGTGACTCTTATGTCACTAAAATACAAACTCATTGCAGAGCTGTACAAAAATATTTTGTTTGTTATATATCCTATTTCCTTTTTCTATTTTTAATTTGTTTCTACTTTTTAAACTTTTTTGTTAAAAACTAAGACGTTAACACATACATTAGCACAGGCCTATATATTATGACTCTCTGCCTCCACGTCTTGTCCTACTGGCAGGTCTTCAGAAACAACAGCACATATGAAGTTTTCATCTCCTGGATTTAACAACGCCTTCTCCTGGAATAACTCCTGAAGACCCTGGCCAAGGCTGTTTTACCATTAACTTTTTTTTAATAAGTAAAAGTATACTTCAAAATCATGATAAAAAACTGTTATGTAGTAAATACCTAAACCAATAACATAGTCATTTATTAGTATTACCAGGTGTTATATACTGAGTCTAACTGAATATGCTACACTTCTATAAGGTCTGGCAGTACAGCAGGTTTGTTTACATCGACATCATCACATATGTGTGAATAATGAATGTGCTACAACATTACAGTGGCCATGACATCACTAGGCCATAGGAATTTTTCAGCTCTATTATGACTTTATAGGACCACCATTGTACGTTCTGTTCATTGCCGAGGGAAATGCTGTCATGTGGTACCTGATTATATTTATATAAAGGAGAAAGTAATAGGAAGACAAAAACATTATTTTTAACTGAACGTTTTGCACCTTGTACCGGTTACTGTCCCAAATGCTTTATAAGCAAAATAATTAATCTTCTTACCAATTCTATGAGGTAGCAAGTTCTAAGGCTTTAAATCGGTGATTTAACATTCGGTACATATGACAGAGTGTTACAAAAAAAATTCAAAAAACGGCCAGGGGCAGTGGCTTGTAGCTATAATCCCAGCACTGTGGGAGGCCAAGGCGGGTAGATCACGAGCTCAGGAATTTGAGACCAGGCTAGTCAACATGGTCAAACCCCATCTCTACTAAAAATACAAATAATTAGCCGGTGTGGTGGCACATACCTGTAATCCCAGCTACTTGGGAGGCTGAGGCAGGAGAATGCTTGAACCCAGGAGCAGAGGTTGTGGTGAGCAGAGATCCCACCATTGCACTCCAGCCTGAGTGACGGAGCAAGACTCTATTTCAAAAAAAAAAAAATTCAAAGAACAAATATTGGTATATTAATACTATAAAGACTTGTGTCACATTTATCAGCTAATGAAAGTGGATAGAGGTTCTCTGTCTCATATAGTTATGCAAACCAAGATGCCATCTTTTCAGAAAAGGGGGTCTCAACCTTGGTGCTATTGACGTTTGGGTTGGATAACTTTTATTGTGGGCAACTGTCCTATATATTGCATGATGCTTATGAGCATCCCAAGCTTCTACCAATTAGAGTCCAGTAATATCATCCCAGTTTTCACAAACACAGATTTCTCCAGATGTTGTCAGGTGATCCCTGGGTGGAAAAGGGAAATTACCTCATTGGGAATCATTGATATAGAAACTATAGCAGTCACTAAAGACTCAAAGACTTCACTGGATTTTCTGGGAGGTGAGAGGTTTGGCTGGTAAATAATCAAATTTCCTAATGCCTCCAGGAAATCTAGCCATTATAGTTTTTCTGTTTCAAAGAGGAGAATAAAATGAAATTTGATAAACAAATGGATATTTTTGTTTGTTTTTTGTTTTTTGTGGGTTTTTTTCTTTTTTGCCAAAATCTGCCTTTCTGGTGATCAACTACCAGTTTCACTCTTTTTTCCTCTCACACACTGAACATACTCTGTTTACAAAGAAGGCACGTAAAATTTTGTTACTAACAACATCCAGCTCAGGTCCTGGTTCTCTAAATAGTACACATTATTCTGCATCAGGTATAAAACTGCCTTCACAGTCCAGTGACCTTTGAATTCAAAAGACGTTGCTTGCTCTGCCCACCCTCCCCCAACTAATATACAGTAGCAGAACAGAGACAGCTTAACTAAAAAAACTAATAAATAATTCATTTGAAAAGAGGAAGAATTGGAAACACAGATCACAGATTGTTGAAAAGAACAGTGAATGATATGGGGAAAATGTTTTGATTAGACTTTGTTTTGCTTTTTGATTTTCTAAGATTTGGGTTTAAGATTACATGTGGGTTATTTGTTTATTTTGGGTTCAGGAGTACATGTGGAGGTTTTTTTATATAGGTAAAGTAGTGTCATGGGGGTTTGTTGTACAAATCATTTTGTCACCCAGGTACTAAGCCTAGTACCCCGATAGTTATTTTGTTTAAGATCCTCTCCTTCCTCAGGTAAGCCCTAGTGTCTATTGTTTCCCTCTTTGTGTCCATGAGATCTCATCATTGAGCTCCCACTTTAAAGTGAGAACGTTTGGTTTTCTCTTCCTGCATTAGTTTGCTAAGAACAATGGCCTCCAGCTCCATCCATATTCCTAAAAAGGACATGATCTCATGTGTTTTTATGCCTGGAGAGTATTCCATGGTGTGTATACCACATTTTCTTTATCTATTCTATCATCCATCAGCATTTATGTTGATTCCCTGTCTTTGCTATTGTGAATAGTGTTGCAGTGAACATATGTGTGCGTGTTCTCTATGATAGAACAATTTATATTTCTGTGGGTTTATACCCAGTAATGGGATTGCTGAGTCAAATGATAGTTCTGCTTTTAGCTCTTTGGGGAATTGACACACTGTCTTCCACAATGATTGAACTAATCTATACCTCCACCAACAGTATATAAGCATTCCCTTTTCTCAGTGACCTTTCCAGTATGTCGTATTTTGGCTTTTTAGTAATAGACATTCTGAATGGTGTGAAATGATATTTCATTGTGGTTTTGATTTGCATTTCTCTAATGATCAGTGTTACCAATCTTTTTTTATCATATGCTTGTTGGCCACATGTATGATTTCTTTTGAAAAGTGGCTATTCATGTCTTTTGCCTACTTTGTAATGAGGTTGTTATGTGTGTGTGTACATTTGGTTGTGTTGCTTATAGAAGCTAGATATTAGACTTTTGTCAGACACATGGTTTGCAAATATTTTCTCCTATTCTATAGGTTTTTGTTTACTCTGATGATAGTTTCTTTTGCTAAGTAGCAGCTCTTTAGTTTAATTAGATCCCATTTGTCAATTTTTGCTTTTGTTGCAATTGCTTTTGGTGTCTTCATCATGAAATCTTTGCCATAAAATCTTTGCCAGTTTCTATATTCAGAAGGGTATTGCCTCGGTTGTCTTCCAGGGTTCTTATAGTTTTGGGTTTTACTTTTACGTCTTTAGTCCATATTGAGTTGATTTTTGTATATTGTGGAAGGATGAAGTACAGTTTCTGTCTTCTGCATTTGGCTAGCAGTTATCTCAGCACCATATATTGAATAGGCAGTCCTTCCCCATTGCTTGTTTTCGTTGACTTTGTCAAAGATCAGACAGTTGTATGTGTGTGGTCTTATTTCTGAGCTCTCTATTCAGTTCCATTGGTCTATGTGTTTGGTTTTCTTCACCAGTACCATGCTGTTTGGGTTACTGTAACACTGCAGTGTAGTATTAAGTCAGGTAGCATGGTGACTCCTGCTTTATTATTATTATTATTATTATTAGTTTAGCATTGCCTTAACTATTCAGGCTCTTTATTGGTTCCATATACGTTTAAAAAAATTTTTTTCTAGTTTTATGAAAAATGTCATTGGCAGTTTGATAGGAATAGCACTGATTCTTTAAATTGCTTCGGGCAGTATGGCCATTTTAACAATGTTGTTTGTTCCTATCCATGAGCATAGGATGTTTTCCATGTGTTTGTGTCATCTCTGGTTTCTTTGGGCAATGTTTTGTAATTAGTATTGTAGAGATAGTTCATAGCTCTTGTTAAATGTATTCCTAGGGTTTTTTTCTCGTTTTGTGGCAATTGTGAATGAGATTGCCTTCCTAATTTGGCTGTTGGCTTGAATGCTGTGGTATATGGGAATGTTAGTGGTATTCGTACATTCAGTTTGTATTCTAAAACTTTGCTGAAGTTGTGCATGAGCTTAAAGAGCTTTTGGGCTGAGATTATGGGGTTTTTTAGATATAGAATCATGTCATCTGCAAACAGGGAAAGTTTTACTTCCTCTCTTCCAATTTGAATGCCCTTTATTTATTTCGCTTTCCTGATTGCTCTGGCCAGGGCTTCCAATATGATGTCAAGTAAGATAGGTGAGAGAGGACGTCCTTGTCTTTTGTGGGTTTTCAAAGGGAATGCTTCCAGTTTTTGCCTATTCAGTATGATTTTGGCTGTAGATTTGTCACAGATGGCTCTTATTATTTTGACGGATTTTTTTTTCAATTGACACTTTTAACATGAAGTGATGTGAAATTATATTGAAAGCCTTTTCTGCATCAATTGAGATAATCATGTGGTTTTTGTCTTTAGTTCTGTTTACGTGATGAATCACATTTATCAATTTGCATATGTTGGACCAACCTTGCATTCCAGAAATAAAGCTGACTTGATTTTGGTGGATAAGCTTTTTGATATGATGCTGGATTCAGTTTGCTAGTATTTTGTTGAGGATTTTTGCATCATTGCTCATCAAGAATACTGGCCTAAAGTTTTCTTTTTTGTTGTTACGTCTCTGCCAGATTTTGTTATCAGGATGATGCTGGCCTCAAAGAATGAGTTAGAAATAAGTCACTACTACTCAATTTTTTGAAATATTTTCAGTAGAAATGGTACTAGCTCTTCTTTGGACATGAGTTAGAATTCAACTACAAATCCATCTGGTCCAGAGCTTTTTTTTTTTAGGTTAATGGGCTATTTATTACTGATTCAATTTCAAAGCTTGTTATTGATCTTTTTAGGAATTCAATTTTTTTCTGTTTCAGTCTTGGGATGGTATATGTGTCCAGGAATTATCTATGTCTTCTAGATTTCCTAGTTTATATACATAGAGGTGTTCATCATAGTCACTGATGGTTATTTTTGTTTCTGTGGGTCAGTGGTAACACACTCTTTGTTATTTCAAATTGTATTTGTATCTTCTTTATAGGCCTCTTTATTAGTCTAACTAGTGTTCTTTTTTATTACTTTTTTTTTTTCAGAAAAGCTAACTCCTCAATTCATTGATCTGTTGAATGGTTTTTCATACCTTAATCTCTGAATGTAAATTCAATTCTGATTTTGCTTATTTCTTGTCTTTTGACAGCTTTGGGGTTGCTTTACTCTTATTTCTCTAGTTATTTTTGTTTTGATGTTACTTTGTTATCTTGATGTCATTTTAACTTTTTACTATGTGTCTTTAGTTTCCCTCTTAATAGTCACTTAGCTGTGTTCCAGAGATTCTGATATGTTGTATCTTTGCTCTCATTAGTTCAAGAACTTCTTTATTTCTGCCTTAATTTCATTGTTTACTCAAAAGTCATTTAGAAGCAAGTTTAATTTCCATGTAATTGTATGTTTTTGAGCAATTTTTAGTTGGTAATTCTATTTTTATTGCACTGTGGTGCAAGAGAGTGGATGGTATGATTTTGGTTCTTTTGCATTTGCTGAAGATTATTTTATGTCTGATTGTGTGGTTGATTTTAGAGTATGTGGCAATAAGAAGAATGTATATACTGTTGGTTTTGTGTGGGGAGTCCTGTAGGTGTTTATGAGGTCCTTTTGGTCCAATATGAGTTCAGGTCCTGAATACATTTGTTAATTTCCTGCCTTAATCATCTATCTAATACTGTCAGTAGGATGTTGAAGCCTCTCACTATTATTGTGTGGGAGTCTATCTAAGTCTCTTTGAAAGTCTTTAAGAACTTGCTTTATGATTCTGGATGCTGCCATGTTGGGTGCATATTATGTTTAGGATAGCTAGGTCTTCTTGTTAAATTAAACCCTTTACTATTATAGTTTATCCTTCTTTGTCTTTTTTGATCTTTGTTGGTATAAAGACTTGGATTCTTTTTTGTCTTACACATTATTCTTTATGACTATGTCTTCAACTTCTGAAATACTCTTCCAAGTCTATCACCTTACTCAGCCACATCTAAAGTGTCATGCCTGGCTGTGCCGTCCTTACAGTTTGCCCAGTTTTTCTATATCACTTCTTTTTTGAAGCTCATCAAACAGTCAGAAGCTTGTTAGACAAGGCTTATTGTTTCTTTGACACTGAAATTCTTTCAAAATCTCAATAGACTACTTATCTATTTGCTCCCCATCAATTTTATGTACCATGAATCATGCTTACTATTCTTTTCAAGAAAGAATTCTCAACTTTGCTTAATATTTCTGATTACTTGCCTCTATGCCTCCCTGTTTCACTGCATGTTTTAAAACTTTTCTAATTGAGTGGTTTGGCTTGGACATACCATATTCTTATTTTAATCTCTCATAAGTATAAAAATTCAGAAGGCAATGAAAAAAATTAACAATTGCCAATGATCACACACACACACACACACACACACACACACACACAAACAACTAGAAAATTATAGATGGAGTTGGTAAGATGGTAGCAGAAGTATCAAATATTTGCATTTCAAGTTTACAATTAAAAATACCAAAGTTAAATAAAAAGGAAGCATCAATGCTAGTATTTACAAAGATTTTCAGTGACCTAGATACCAAAATGAGGAAAATTTGGTGGATACGGAAATGATGTGACATGGTTTAAAGAAGATAAAAATGGTTAAACAGAAGCTTAATTCCTAAAAATAAATAGGCGAACCTCACAGAGACTTCACTATCTGCTTAGCAATACAAGAATGTGTTAAGACAGGAATGAATATATTTGAAGTCCACCTTTATAAGAAAGAAAAAATATTTTGAATAAATTATAGATCCAGCGATATAGCATTCCATTATGATGGTGGAAATGACTTCCCAGAAGATGAATAAACAGGAAAATTTTCTGTTTTTTTTTTTTTTTTTAAAGGAAAGACCGTGATACATTGGTGGACAATTTCTCTGGAGTAGTTATCTCAAAGAATATGTATTGAAAGACAATTTTATTTCTATGAAAGATGTTTTACACTGAATAGATATTTTTATAAAATACTTAAAAATTACTAAAAATGTAAAAAGCCATTTAAAATATAACCTGACTTTATTATTTACTCAAAAGACATAAAATTACTATCATATTGCTATAATCGTTTTCCAAATTCTCATTCCTACCTTCTGTCCTGATTTTCTTGTGTGCCAGTAAAAGTTTTTGGACTGGCACTATTTTGTAGCCTACACTATTATAGAAAAATATTAAGGTTTGGTAATATTTATTGCCCCCAAAGTCAGGTTTATAGCATTTGGCTACACTCTGTTTCATTTGTGCAGGGTAAAGTTGTATACTACCAAAATGGTCTATATTGATTCTCTTACAAAATGCAGAAAGATTATAACCTAGGGATGTTGTAAATTAGCTGTTATTAAAAGCAGTCCCGAAATTGGTAAATAAGTATTAGTATTAAAGGACAGGATACATTACATACTTTGGAAACATTAAAGAGTAATAAGACAACACAACAGACAACCTTAAGCATATACTTCATCAACTTAGATGAAAAGTGCCATTTTCTAAAAACCAAAACTAGCATAACTCATCAATAATGAAATAAAAAGCCTGAATTATTCTATAATTATTAAGGAAATTAAATTTGTAGTAGAACCATCCAAAAAGAGAAATCTTCTTGCCTATCGAACAAAACAAACTTTATAATATCTCATCAGTAATAGCAGACAAAATACTTCCCAACTCATTTGTGAACCTACTATTGCTTTGATAACGAAACAACATAGGACAAGAAATAACTCAATTTCAGAAATATGCTTTTAAAACACAAATAGAGATTGTTCTGGGAATGTAAGGCTGGATCTATATTTGAAAATCAACCAAGTTTATCTGTCATATTAACAGTCTAAAAATGAAAAAAAAATGATCATAGTAACTTGCCAAAATTCAACATGTATTTCTGATAAAACTGATAAATACCAAACTGGGAATGGAAGACAACTTGATCCACTTGAAAAACAGTGTTCATAAAAACCATCTACAGCTAGTGATGGCAGCAACAGGCCATCTGGAGCTGCTGCTGCAGAGAAGCAGGCTGCTGCCGGGGAGGCAAGGCCTGGGTTGCTGCAAATTCCCTGGAGCCAGAGGGAACCAGGCGCAGGTGGAAGCCCTGTCCCCTTCCAAGTTGGTGGAGCAGGAGCCCGTGCTACCAGGTGCAGCTGCAGCCACCCAGTGGTGGGTGTGGGCCCGTGGGCGTGCCCCTGCAGGCTTGAAAGTGCCTGCTCTAGCTGCCCTGGCTTCCCCCGCTCCCAGTGCGTGTTTGAATTTCAGAGCAAAGTTGAGGCTGAGCCCAGGCACTGTCACAACCCAGCTGGGTGTGCGCATGCTCCAGGTGGCACTGACATGCCAGCACCTTGCCTCCTCAGCTCCCTCTGGACTTTGGGCACTGATAAGCATGGGAGGGAGCCCAAGGAAGGGCTGAGGGTAGCTCAGCATGGACCTGCAGGCGCCCCTTGGCATAAACAGCCTGGGGACCATGGATGACATTTAGAGGCAGCAGAAGGCAGACAGGCTCTGGGCGGAAAGGGGCATGTCCCCGGTGAAGCCGTACCTTCAAGCCAGGAAAGGACTGAATCCTGGGTGCCAGACTCCCAGTTCTGTGGAGCTAGGGCTTATGGTGCTTTTTCTCCGGGCCTATCCATGGCCACTCACAGGCCTGTACACTTCCTCCCTTCCAATCCCATAAAAACCTGGACTCAGGCAGATTCAGGCAAGATGGGAGGACCTGCCTGCAGAGAGGGCCTGCCCACTTTGTGTCTCCAGAGAGCAGTGCTGTCACTCAGTAAAGCACCTCTTTGCCTTGCTCACCTTCCAGTTGTCTGCCTGCCTAATTCTTCCTGGATGCAGAACAAGAGCTTGGGACCCACCAAATGGTGAGACCGAAACAGCTGTGACACAAATAGGGCTGAACATACCTCTCTGCTTGCCACATTGAGGGCAACGAGAAGGAGAGAAGATAGAAAGGGGCACAAGCTGTGGCCCTTTGGGGAGCCCAGACTTAGAAGCTCCCCAAGCTGTGACATCCTCTTTGGGTTTCTGCAGTTCCTGGCATCACCAAGCTTCCAGGTGGCCCCATGTTCCCTGGTGTCCACAGTGAACTGCTTGCAGATGCATCTGCATCATCTGCATCATCTGCAGACTCGCACAGAGCCCACGCCCATGTCAGCACCTGGAGCTTCCTGCCCCACCGCAGCCAGTGTACCTCACTGTGCATAGAGGCTGGACTCCGTGCCCGCTCACTCACACACCCCTTGCTGCTCCACGCCTGGCTCACCCTTGGCAGTTATGGGATCAGGGCCAGTAGCGTCAGCCTAGTACAGCCTGCCAGGCTGAGCAGGTGGAACAAGGCCGGCAGGCTCAAGCAAAACTTGGGCAAAAGCACCACTGGTCACGGAGGTTTCTGGCTGCTGAGGCAACACCCCAAGGATCTTATGACACTAGTATTGTAGTTAATGGTGAAAGATTGAATGTTTTCCCCCTAAGATAGGAAACAAAGCAAGGATGTCACTCTTATTTAGCTTTGTACAGGAAAGTTTATCCAGTGGATTAAAGAAAGAAAAATAACTATGAAATATATAGATCAGAAAAAAAGAAATAAAACTACATTTATTTGCAGAAGGCTGATTACCTATTGAGAAATTATCCAGGAATCCTTAATTTCTTTGAACTAATGAGTATGTTTAGGAATGCAAAGGCAAGACATGAAAATCAATTATGCTTCTATATATTAGCAACTTAAGTACCCATTAACAGAAGAATAAATAAATAAAATGTGGTATATACACAATGGAGTACTATTCAGCCATAAAAAAGAGTAAGATCCTGTCATTTGCAGCTACATGGATGAAACTGGAGGTCCTTGTGTTAAGTGAAATAAGCCAGGCACAGAAAGACAAACTTTTCACGCCCTCACTTATTTGTGGGACCTAAAAATTAAAATAGTTGAACTCATTGAGACAGAGAATGAAGGAAGATTACCAGAGGCTGGAAAGGAGTGTGAGGTCGGTAGTGGTGATGGTTAGTGGGTACAAAAAAATTGAAAGAATGAATAAGGCCTAGTATATGCTAGCACAACAGGGTGACTATAGTTAAAAATAGTTTAATTGTACATTTAAAAATAACTAAAGCAGTATAACTGGATTGTTTGTAACATAAAGAATAAATGCTTAAGGTGAAGAATACCCCATTTGCCCTTATTTACCTTCATTATGCATTTCAGGCCTGCATCAAAATAGCTCATGTAAGCCGTAAACATATACACCTACTATTTATGATACACACAAAAGTTAGAAATTTTAGAAAAGATTACATACTGTATGATTTCATTTGTACAAGATTTTCAAATAGACAAAATACATTGCAAACATATCAGTGACTGCTAAGGTTTGGGGGAGGTTGTGACTACAAAATATTCTCATAACAGATTTTGGGGGGTGATAGTTATGCTAGCTGTGGTGATAGATGGTGGTAATCTATAACTGTGCTAAAGCTTATAGGAATCCTATCACCCCCACCACTCTGAAAAAAGGAGAGAAAAGTCAGTCAGAGTGTACTTTAGTGTATGTTACCATAGAACTATTGTATAGTTGGATTATGTGAGACACTATCTCTTCTAACATTATTAAATACAGTTCAATACAGAGACCCCTTGTGGGAGTCTAGAAGGGATGTTAGTATACACAATTGTGAGGTTTGATAGTTTTTTTAGAGACAAAGAAGATCTTTAGGCAAATATCTGCTAATTAATATCAAAAGGTGGGGCAGTTGCAAGATTGGTACTGCCCTGCACAGTAATTAAAAGACCTTAAATTTTTGTGTTAGATAATGCTCATAAGTGTCACATGGATAATTTGTAATTCAATCCACATCATTGATTCATGCTTTGCCTGAAGGCATCTCATCTCAGGGAGAAAGTCTTAATTCTTAAGAGAGACTCTCATGTTGGGGATTTAAGGTTTTGACTGGTAAATAGATTCTTGGTCAGGTTGGCCTTTGGCTTCCTTGTCCCACATGATTATTTCTCTTACATAATAAATGCTGACCTTTTTGACAGTTTACAATTGAGCTCATCTAGAAGCATCTTATTAAAAAGGATCAGAATTTAATACAGCAGGATTTCACTTCCAAATTACATACTGCCTGATTGTTAGAAGGTCCCAAATGTTAGCCAGAGTGTTTTTGAAATTGAAAAGTCTATGCCAGCCTAAAAATACAATGCATTCAACATTTTTAAAACCCTTATTTTAGAGCATTTAATTTTAAAAGTTCTGACCATGTGTCATTTCAAGGTAACACAAATTCTTATTGTTTTAAAGAAACATTACCATATTATTGTGGTAAGATTAACGTGTGTTCATTATAAAGTCATTCAAATACAATAGAAAACTTCAAAGGAAAAACAAGAACCCCATTCAAGCTACCAGCATATATGTACAGACAGACACAAACACATGTGCCCACACATACATATGTAACATATTTTCATTCAGATAGGATACCAAACTATAGAGAATGGTCCTCATAGAAGACTAAAATTCGGTTTTAGGTGATCTTAACAGACACACTAACTGGCTGCTTGCATCAGATGGGGCTCCTCATAAAATCTGAAAAAAATCAATAAAGATAAAAAAGATGAGATACAACTCAACAATGTGAGGAATGAATTAGGGAATATCCAAACAGAGCCTGCAACCATCACAAAGACAATAAAGAAATACTATAAGTAAACTTACATTTTAATATTCAACAACTTAGAATTCCTTGAAAAAATATGATATCAAAAGTCACCCAAGATAATATAATGTGTATAGTTCTATAACCATTTAAAAAATTAAATTTTTAATTAAAGAGTTTGAAAAAAGAAAATCTTTATGCCCAGGTGGTTTTAGTAGATCCATTTATCAAATATTTAGGAAAGAAATTAATGCTGATGTCTACAATCTTTTCTAGAATATAGAAAAATAGAAAATTCCAATCCATTTTTTGAGGCTGGTGGTTCTCTAACAAAAAAATAACAATCTCAGCATAAAAAAACAAGCAAAGAAAATCACTCATGAATGTACATACACAAAACCTTAACAAAATTTTATCAAATTGAATCCAACAATGTATAAAAACCAATAATACATCGTAACTATATTAGGTTATTTATTCCCGGTATACAAGGCTGGTTCTATATTCAAAAATCAATCATGCAATCCACCACTACAACAGGTAAAAGTAGAAAAGTCACATGATGATATCAATTGAAGCAGAAAAGGCATTTCACAAAGTTTCATACTCAAAAATGATTAATAATTTTCATTATGTTGGAATAAAGAGGGATTTAATGATGAAAGACTGAATATCTTTCTTGAAAATTAGGAACAAGGCATGGTTTTTTTCTCTCTCCACTCTTTTTGGCATAGTACTGGAAATTCAGGCACTACAATAAGACAGAAAAAAATAAAAAAATGCAGGGCAGATTTGAAAGAAAGAAACGAAATGGTCTCTCTTGGCAGACAACATGATTTTCTATGTCAGAAACCTTGAGGAATCTACACAAGTAAAAACCAAATAGATTTATGTGAGTTAAATAAAGTCACAAGACATATGATCAACAAATATAGACCATATTTTTAGATACCAAAAATAAACAAGTGTAAACAGAAATTAAACTCACAATACCATTTTTAGTTTTTCCAAAAAAAAAAAAGATATATTAAATATAAGCCTAACATGGGATGTACAGATTCTGTATGATAAAAATAATAAACTGCTAATGGAAGAAATTAAAGAACTACTTGAAGAGACATGATAATGCAATTTGGAAGACTCAACATAGTAAAGTTGTCAATTTTCCTTAAATTAATTTATGAATTACACAAGTACAAAATCTCAGCATATTTATTGCATACATAGAAAATCTTGTCCTAAAATTTATGTAGAAAGGCAAAGCCCAAAAATAGCCAAAACAATTTTAATAAATGGTGCCAAGCAAAAATGGATTGTAGATTAAAGTACAAAACTATAAAACTTCTAGGAAAATAACATAGTAGAAAATATCTGGGAACCAGGACTTAGCAAGTTGTTGTTAGACTCAGCATCAAAAGCAAGAACCATAAGTGGAACAATTGATAAATTAGAACTTACCAAAATTAAAACCTTTTACTTTGAGAAAAAGATGAAAAGATAAGCTGCATGGTGAAAGAAATATTTTCAAGTCACATATCTGACAATAGATATAAAATATAAAGGACTCTTAAACTCAACAGTGAAACAAGCAAAACAATCCAGGCAGAAAGTGAGTAAAATACATGCACAGATACTTTACTGAAGATTATATGGCAAATAAAAATATAGAGACATTTAACTTCCTTAGCAATTAAAGAAATGCAAATTAAAACCATGATAAAGTATTAATAAAGCTCTATCAAAATGTCAAAAATAAAAATGGCAAAACATCAGAACTTCAAATACTGAGGATTTGGAGCAAGCCGGTTGCTCATTTATTGCTTTGCGAAATATAAAAAAGCACAGTCACTCTGGGAAACAGACGGTCAGTTTCTTTTGAAACTAAAAATAGACTTACCATACAACCTGGCAATTGCATTCTTGGGCATTTGTTGCAGAGAAATGACAAGTCATTTTCACCCAGGGCCATGTAAACAAATGTTCTTAGTAGCTTAATTTATAATATCTGTAAATAGGAAACTACCCAAATGTCCTTCAGTGGTTGAATGGTTAAGCAATGATACATTCATACATACCATGAAACACTACTCAGTAATAAAAAGGAATGAGCTAAGAACTTGCATAAACACACCTAAGAACTTGCATAAACCTAAAGGAAATTATGCTTAGAGAATAAAAGAAGCCAGTCTTAAAAACATGCATACTGCATGGCTTCATTTTTGTAATATTTGTGAAATATAATAACATAATTATAGAGAAGAAAAACTGATCAGTGGCTGCCAAATGATAGGGGTGAGCTGGAAGGGGACAGATATGTCAACAAAGAGGTAAAACTAGACATCCTTGTGCCAACGTACAGTTGAGTATCTTGATTTTCTTGGTGAGACATGAGGCTGTGCATATGATAAATTGTACACACTCCCAAATGAAGGGATGCCTGTGTACTGCTAAAATCTGAATGAGTATTATGGATTACATTAATAATAGCTTATTGGCTTTGATACTGTACAATTGTATAGTTGTAGAAAGTATTAACTTTGGGAAACAGTGAATGAAGTTGACGTGGGACTTCTCTATACATTTTCTGCAATGTCCTATGAATTAATAATTATTTCAAAATAAAAATTAAATATTACTTTTCTGAGGAGCATGTAAAATAATTTAAGAAAAACTAATGAATTTTCCTATAGAAAGTGTCAGGTTCCATTGAAACAGTTTTGAGGTTGCTGAGCCCTAATCTAAAAAGATTGTTAAGGAGATCTTCAGAACATGACCATATCCTCCTTAGGTTCTGCTTCTATTGTAGGATGACATTTGAATAAAAGAGGGAAGAAAATCATTAGGTTATCTATAAAACAAATAGTGATTGCCAAATTTCTGGGGTAGAACATTTCTCGGTGAGATTATGGGATAGCCGGCTAATCTGCTTAAAAGGAACAAGTGAAGGAGTTTTGAGACTTACAAATAGTGTGGTGTGGTCAGGAATGAGATCAACAAGGATCAATTTGGAGGACCTCATAAGCTATGAAGAGGTCTTTGTGTTTTTTCTAAGTGTGGTAGGATACTCTTAAAATATTCAGCAAGGAAGTGATCTGCTCAGATAGTTTTTAAAAATCACATTGGTTACTGTGAGACAAAAATATAGGAAAAGTAAGGCTAGTTAGAAAGGTATTTTAATAAGCTAGATGAGAGATAATGATAGAAATGTAAGAAGTTATAAGAAAATAGATTTGTAATTTTTCATTGATGCGATTTTATAAAATAATTTGTTAGAGGTGTGATTGGTTTCAGAAATACACTTGGATTCTCAAATATGCTAAATACTTGTTTTAACTTTAAGTGTTATTTTCCCCTGTTTAACAATTTCCATGGGCATTTTCATAGAAAATTTAATGTTATAATATTAGCACTTGATCTTGTCTTTACTTCATTGTTTCCCTATCCCATACACACATTATTTTCCCATTACACCATTATTTTTCTACTCTCCCTGTATCCCTCCCTCGCTCTGGCTACACACACACACACACACACACATCAAATTATATTTGCCATATGTTAAGTAGCTGTAGTTCTTGTGTCTCCACCAAATGTAGGCTCTCCTTTGAAAATTACCACTGGGAATTAGTATTATTAAAATAATAATTATACCTACATTTGGCTAATTTGAGAAGTAATTGCCCAATTTCAGCCACAATTAGTCACTTGGCTCTATTTTTCAGGCACGATTTTCATTATGATGAGAAACAAACAAACAAAAAATGTGTGGTAGCTGCTCCTTTTATGATTTGCCTACTAATGAGCCTGTCTTCTGAATATACATTCTTCACTTGAGTTCTTCAACAAAGTACTTAGCATCCGCTCGGGAATTTCTTGGACTAGTGCAATGGAAATAATTTCTCCATGTTTGAAGATTTTTAAATGTTTTCTGAATAGCTATAGTTCATTTAAAAACAACTTCTTCAAGCTATCACCTTGTGGGTAGAAAAAATAGTGAAGTTTTTTATTATGAAAATATCAAAATTGATTGCTTGTAATTAATCATCAGGTCTGTCTATGTCTCCACCTCAGTAAAACAAATGATTACAGAATTCAGCAGTCAAAACTTAAAAGCATCTTTCATCCACATGACATTATATAGTAACTGATAATGTTGGGCTTCACCTGAGTTTCATGTTCTTAGAAAACAGAAAAAGTTAAAAACTACTGCCCTTCACCCAATCCTTTTGTGCTTAGAAACCAGCTAATCACTGCAAATGCATTTGGTGCATTTGTTTTTCACATATAAAGTGATGTGTGTTTCTAAACCTAGATAATTAAGTAGGGAACAAAAATGCATTTTACTATTATAATAGAAACATTGGGGTTATAGACTTATATGGACTGTTAAATCTGTGACAGACAGTATTGAATGGTGAAATTTTAAAAACATCTACCACTAGAAATATTATTAGGGGTGTTTTCTGAAATAGCCAAAGTCAGATTGGGTGACCGTATTTTCATTCTTATGATATAAAGCTTGTTTTTAACAGGTTGGAAGAGTAGGCAAAAATATTGGTCTCAGTATAAAAATGTTTAATGAATAAAGTGTAAAATTTTTAATGTTTCTATTAAAACACAGTAAAGCATGAATGTTTAATAATGGAAAACATGGGATAAGTATATAATCCAAATTTAGAATTGGCTAGCTAAAAATTGAAAATATCCTAAATATAAATAAATATATTAAGGTAAAATAAAAACACAAACTTACCAGTGAGAAATATTTACAAGTATCTCATAATTAATAGTATCAATGTTTTATATAAAATAAGTTTTTCTGTCTGTAATGGCAGATAATGGTCAAAAGAAAAAAAGAAAGAATATAATAACTGAGAAAAATTTAAATAGCTAATTAATATATTGAGCATACTGAATGGAAATGTACATTTAAATAATGAGATATCTCCCCTGTTTTAAATTGCTATTCTGCACACCTCTCCACAATTTGGAAGACTAGATTTCAACAAAGTCAAGAACAATTTTTAGTATTTTAAAATATTATAAGATTTTAAAATTCTTAATCTTTAATTCACTAAAACAACGCTAAAATTCCCCTCTGAAAGAATAATCAAAGCTAGAGAAAGATTCTGCATAAAATTAAATCTTAGTGTAATTCATAATGGAAAAAAATTAGAAACAAACTAAATGTCTAGCAAGGGAAGAAAGTGTCTAAATACATTTTACAATGTTTATACAGATATAATATGAAGCCTTCTTTAACTATTAGGTTGTTAATGAATAATTAATATGAAAAATACTTCAAAATGTAAATCTTGGTGAATTTATTATATGCTTTTGTTTTCTGCATTTCCAAAAACATGTATCTATATGTGTTTTAAAACTATATGTGTAGCAACTAAAATTGATCTGTCACACAATAGAATCCCCAAATCTTTAAGTTTTTATCCATTGCTTCTAGAAACCTGATATCAGGAATGGAAAGAAATGCTTATGTCACTTGCAGGAGAGATACTCTGGCCCAGTGAAAATTGAAATCTTTAAGATTGGCTATAACTGAATTATTATTTCCTAAGAGTAAGCAAGTTATGCTATAGAGAGGATTTTTGGTTTTTCTTTGGAAAAAAAAAAAATCGAGTAGGCCCGAGTCAAAATTTTCAGATTAAGTTTCTCCATTCTGTTTTTAGAAAACTTAATCTTAATTGCATTTAATAGATTGATCATATTATCTCATCTTTTAGTCATGAAATGTTAAGAAACATGATATGTAGAATATTTTTCTTTGGTTTTGGTGGAAATGAGGAACTTGAGCTTGAATATGCCTCTGTAGGCTTTCTTTAAGCAATTCTGATTAAATGCTGCATAATAGACAAGAGAGGACATAATTGTGCTTGTTAAATGCAGTCTCCATTTAACTGTCAAATAAGAGAGTAGAAAAAGGAAAAAAATAACTATTGTCAGCCATGGAGATAATTTCAGACAATCACAATAATCTGCATTACAATATTCTCTCCTATGAAAAAGACGACCATAACACCATTACGAACAGCAGTTCAATGATAACCACTCAGATTTCATGCCTAAAATGTGAACATCTGTTTCTATCATTAAAGCTATCAGAGTCCTGTTAATTACTTGTCTTCATCTATTTTTAGTATCCATAAATATATATTCAAAATCTAGAAAAGTAATTCCCATTATTTAAACAACTGATAGTAACATCTGATGATACTATGGGTATCATACCTGCATACAAGTGGCTTCTTCATTCTTGAGGGATTATGCACATACCTAATATATAAAATCTGTATCTTATTTAACATTCCCCTATTTCCCACATTCATTGTTGATTATATATACTTTATGTGTATACACACTTGCAAACACAAACTGAGACACATACACACAGGCAAACACAGAGAGAAAAGGGAGAGAGAGAGAGAATGAAATATATATATCGTAAAAGACAAGTACGTATTTGAGTATGTATCCATTGGAAGTTACCATAACTCATCAAAAAGTTCATCCAATTAAAAAAACATACAGCCTAGAACCCTTTAATATATGCCCCTTTTTCTTTATATATATATATATATAGTAATGTACTTACAGGGATAATATAAAATCAGATGTTTTAAAGATTGTAGGCAGTGTCCATAAGTTTCTGGTGTGTTCTAAGTCTATGCAAATGTTATATATGATAAACTATGGTTGGTACAGAATGCTTTCCATTGTAGCTGAAAACAGCATTAGATATAAGACTCTCCAATATTTCTACATTACTGGCTGTTAACCTGAGCTTGCCTAGAGAAAAATGGGGAGAGAGAAATGAATGCCTCAGAAAGAATATTATAATACAAAGAAACATGGGAAAGAATGTCGGAAAGAATATTTGAACAATGATTCTCAACATTTAGAACTTTGTCATTTTCCCTCTAGAATTTTTAGTGACTTAGGTCTCAAAAACTAACAGTTGCTCTGTCCTTTCGACATTCAGAATTATGTGGCGAGGTAAAGGCTATGGTCTCCTTAAAGTATTATGCAGAAGTAACATGACTGAGATGAGCCATCTATACAGGAGAAACAAGCAGTCTGAAAAAATAACCCAAGAGGTTTCCACTATATGATTCACCTGGATTTGACAGGATAAATACTATTCTTTCCATATAAGTGGTGTCTAAATCTAACAAGATGCTATAGCCCCATGGAGCATTGACACCACCTCAATAAAACTTAAATTCACAGCTGCTCTTCTTGAGGATGAGTCAAAGAGTCACTGCTATCAGACTTCCAAATTGCTGTGCAATTCCTTCTACATTCTTTGCTTTTCTTCTGAAATCTGGATCCAATGGCTCACATGAAGATCACAGTAAATTCAGTCTTTATGGTCTGTCTCAGAATCATTAATCCTCCCATTCTGGATTGCACATAATCTGAAACATATTTTTTAATGAGTCAAAAATATGAACTTTAAAATTACTTATAAAATATAAACTAGAAGACAAAGTTAAATCTTCTTGTTAATAATATCTTAACACAGGTATCTATTAATTCGATTTACTCTCCCAAGAATCCCCCCAGTGACTGGGCAAGCCTTCCCCATCAGGAAAGAGGAGGCTCCTAGGCAAATAAAAGTCTGGAGGACAAAGGGAGAACTTGTATTTACTCAAATTCTGTACTTTCTAAGTATATTACGTACTCAGAAAGAACCAAGGCAGATAAATCAAGCGTGGCAAGTTATTCCTTCAAATGTAACAATCGGACAGGGAAGAGTGAGCATATACAACTTCCCAGGGAAGATAGGGTTAATGGAGAGCCCATGGGTGTGCTTAAGAAAGAATCCTCTGCATGGAAACTATGAGGTCCTTTTTGATACTCCATATGTCAGAGTTAGAGGTGAAGAAATAAGAGAAAAAATGTATTACCCCTTATAATATGGGGTGAGAGACCCTGAGCAAAATAAATTAGCAAATCAACAGGACAATAGAAGGGAGAAATGGTAATGACTGTACTTCATTTATCTAATGAAAGACAAGAAAAGCAGCATACAACATGTACGATAATAAGGAACATATGATAAACTATTAGATTTTTTGACCAAATTCATCAATGATTATATCTGATGTAGATAAACTAAATACTACAATTAAGAACAAGTATACGGGAAGCCCACGTCCCCCACTATTGTTTTTTACTTTGACAGGTAGAGCCCATCGTAGGGCTGTTAACTGGCCTAATTTCAGTATTGTTGTGTGTAGGGAATAGGGAACCCCACTTCCCCCTTAGGCTTACCTATTCCCTGACACACAACAATATTGAGATTAGGCCAGTTAACAGCCCTACAATGGGCTCTACCTGTCAAAGTGAAAGGAAGAGTTGCACTTCTCTCACTTTAAATCAAAAGCTAGAAATGATAAAGCTTAGTGAGGGAGGCATGTTGAAAGGCAAGATAGGCCCAAAGCCAGGCCTCTTCTGCCAAACAATTACCCAAGCATGAATACAAAGGAAAAGTTCTTAAAGGAATTAAAAGTGCTGCTCCAGAACCCATCAATGATATGAAAAGAAAACAAAACAGCCTTATTGCTATATGGAGAAAGTTTCAGTGGTCAGGATAGAACGTCAAATCAAGCACAATATATCCTTAAGCCAAAACCTAATCCAGAGCAAGACTTTAAATTTCTTTAGTTTTATGAAGGTTTAGAGAGCTGAGAAAGTGGCAGAAGAAAAGTTTGAAGCTAGCAAGCAGAGGCTGGTTCAGGAAGTTTAAGTAAAGAAGCTGTTGCCATAATATTAAAGTGTAAGGTAAAGCAGCAAATGCTATCGTAGAACTTGTAGCAAGCTATCCAGATCTGGGTAAGGTAATTGAGGAAAGTGGCTACACCAAACAACAGATTTTCAATGTAGATGAAACAGCCTTCTATTGGAAGGAGTTCTCATCTTGGACTTGCATAGCTAAAGAGGAAAAGTCAATGCCTGGCTTCAAAACATCAAAGCTTAACCTGACTCTCTTGTTAGGGTCTAAGGCAGTAGATGACTTTACATCTAAGCCAGTGCTCATTTACCATAAAACTTTGAGGCTTTTAAGAATTATGTGAAATCTACTTTACCTGTGCTCTAAAAATAGAATAAAAAAGTCTGGATGACAACCTGTCTGTTTGTAGCATGGTTTACTAAATATTTAAAGCCCACTGTTGAAATCTACAGCTCAGAAAAAAAGATTCCTTTTGAAGTATTATTACTCATTGACAATGCACCTGGTCTTCCAAGAGCTCTGATGGCGACGTACAAGAAAGTTATTATTTTCATGCCTGCTCACATCCATTCTTCAGCCTATGACTCAAGGGGTAATTTGAACTGTCCAATCTTAGTATTTAAGAAATACATTTCATAAGGCTATAGCTACTATATGTAGTGATTCCTCTTGTGGATCTGTGTAAAGCAAATTAAAAATCTTCTGGAAATGACTTACCATTTTAGATGATATTAAGAACATGTATGGTTCATGGGAAAAGGTGAAAATATCAACATTAACACAAATTTAGAAGAAGTTGATTCCAGCTTTCATGAATGACTTTGAGAGGTTCAAGTCTTCAATGGAGGAATTAATTGCAGATGTGGTGGAAATAGCAAAAGAGCTACAAGTGGAGCCTGAACATGTGACTGAATTGCTACAATCTCATAATAAAACTCAAATGGATGAGGAGTTTTCTTATGAATGAGCAAAGAAAGTGGTTTCTTGAGAAGGAATCTACTCCTAACAAAGATGCTGTGAATATCATCGAAATGATAGTGAAAGATTTAGAGTAATACATATACTTAGATAAAGCAGCAGCAGAGTTTGAGAGGATTGACTCCAAATTTGTACTGTGGGTAACATGCTATCAAAGAGCGTCAGGTGCTGCAGAGAAATTTTTTGTGAAAAGAAGAGTCAACTGATGTGGCAATCTTTATTTTTGTTTTAATTTTAAAAATTGCTGCAGCCACGACCACCTTTAGCAACCACTATCCTAATCAGTCAGCAGCTATCAACATCTTAAAAACTGATAAAACAAGCAACAAAAAATATAGTAAGGATGTTATGGATTTGAACAAGACAGTTGACAAAATTGACCTAAATGACAAGTGTAGAACAATTAGAGCCATTCATGGCTGTGCAACCTGTGCAGTCACACGAAGCCCCATATCTAGAAGGACGGTATACTTGTTTTAATGCTCTAGCACCACTGGGTTGAAATTCTTAGTTTTTGAGCAAGTGGGTCCACATTTTAATTTTTCACTGGGCCCACAACTCATATAGCCAGTCCTGCCAACAATTGTAAAAAGCACATTATTATTATGTTTTATTTCAATAGATTTTTTGGGGAACAGGTGGTGTTCGATTACACAAATGAGTTATTTAGTGGTTATTTCTGAGATGTGGGTGTACCCATAACCCAAGCAGTGTACACTGTACCCAATGTGTAGTCTTTTATTTCTCACCCCCTTCCCACCTTTTCCCTCATGTCCCCCAAATCCATTTTATCACTCTTATGCCTTTGCATCCTCATAGCTTAGCTCCCATTTATGATGAGAATATACAACGTTGGTTTTCCATTCTTGAGTTACTTCACTTCGAAAACTAGTCTCCAATTCCATCCAGGTTACTGTGAATGCCATTATTTTGTTCCTTTTTATGGCTGAGTAGTATTCCATGGTATATGTATATAGCACATTTTCTTTATCCACTCATCATTTGATGGGCATTTGGGCTGGTTCCATAGTTTTGCAATTGCAAATTGTGCTGCTATAAACATGTATGTGCAAGTATCTTTTTTGTATAATGACGTCTTTTCCTCTGGGTAGACACCTAGTAGTGGGATTGCTGGATCAAATGGAGATTCCTTAGTTCTTTAAGGAATCTTCACACTGTTTTCCATAGTGGTTGTACTAGTTTACATTCCTGCTAGCAGTGTGAAAGTGTTCCCTTTTCACTGCATCCATGCCAACATCTATTTTTTTATTTTTGATTATGGCCATTCTTGCAGATGTAAAGTGGTATTGCATTGTGGTTTTGATTTGCATTTCCCTGATAATTAGTAATGTTGAGCATTTTTCCATATGCTATGCTTGTTGACCATTTTAGCTATTTGTATACCTTCTTTTGAGAATTGTCTAGTCATGTCATTAGCTCACTTTTTTTTTTTTTTTTGGAGATGGAGTCTTGCTCTCTCACTCAGGCTGGAGTGCAGTGGTACGATCTTGGCTCATTGCATCCTTAGCAATCCAGATTCAAGTGATTCTCCTGCCTCATTCTCCTGAGTAGCTGGGATTACAGGCACTTATTACCATGCCCAGCTATTTTTTGTGCTTTTTGTAGTGATGGGGTTTCACCACATTGGCCAGGCTAGTCTTGAACACCTGGCCTCAAATGATACACCTCCCCGCCTTGGCCTCCCAAAGTGCTGGAATTACAGGCATGAATCACTGTGCCCTGCCCTTAGCCCACTGTTGTATGTGATTGTTTCTTTTCTTGCTGATTTGTTTAAATTCCTTGGAGATTATGAATATTAGTCCTTTGTTGGATGTATAGATTGTGAAGATTTTCCCCCACATTGTGGGTTATCTGTTAACTCTACTGATTATTTCTTTTGCACAAAAACTTTTTAGTTTAATTAAGTCCCATCTATTTATCTTTTTTTCGTTGCATTTGCTTTTGGGTTTTTAGTCATTAAGTCTTTGCCTAAGCCAATATCTAGAAGGGTTTTTCCAATGTTATCTTCTAGAATTCTTACGGTTTTGGTCTTAAATTTTAGTCTTTAAATTTAAGTTTTGATCCACCTTGAGTTAATTTTTATATAAGTTAAGAGATGAAGATCCGGTTTCATTCTTCTAAATGTGGCTAGCTAATTATCCCAGGACCATTTGTTGACTAGGGTGTCCTTTCCTAACTTTATGTCTTTGTTTGCTTTGTAGATCAATTGACTGTAAGTATTTTGCTTTATTTCTGGGTTCTTTATTCTGTTCAATTGGTCTATGTGCCTATTTTTATACCAGTATCATGCTGTTTTGGTGACTATGGCCTTATACTATAGTTTAAAGTCAGATAACATGATGTGCCTTCAGATTTGTTCCTCTTGCTTAGTCTTGTTTTGGCTATGTGGGCTCTTTTTTGGTTCCATATGAATTTTAGAATTGTTTTTCCTAGTTCTGTGATGAATGATGGTGATATTTTAATGGGAATTGTATTGATTTTGTAGATTGAAAAAGCACATTATTTTCAAGCACATTTAACTATATGTGTACTTATTTTCTGCTGTCTCACTTGTCTGTTTCCTTAGTTCAGTGAAGTTCAGATTTATTAGCATTTGAATTCATACAGGTAGAGAATCTTAGCCTCTATCCCTAGATATAACAATTTGTCTGAATTTTGTGCCCAAGAATCTGCATTTTTAGTAGGCATGGATTTAAGGAGCATTATTGTATTTCCTGATTAGGGCATTCCTTCTTAAGAAACAAAATATGTAAGCCAGGATAGGACTGAATTGCAAAATAAATTATTAGACATGTAGCAGGACATACTGCCCAAAGCTTGACTCTGAGACAATTTAACATGATGAGTATAGTGGCTTTTAAGGAGTAAAATTAGGACACTCGAATTTGCTCTCTACCCCTACCCTTCCCCCAGGGTAGAAATGGGAAATGGGTGTTTGTGTGTCTCAGATCTAGGACATATCCACAATGAGATTCTGTTATCGAAGACAAGAAATGAAGGGGTCATTTTATATTTGCCATATTGAGGAGAGCATACTAGGGTGTTAAAGAGAAAATAAGAAAGGAAAACTGAGAAGTTTTAAATCTGTGATTATCTATGACAGCCTCAGTAGATTTCAGTGGAGTGGAGTACATTGGTGGGAAGAGAGGCCCCATGCAGGAGCAGAACTCACCACCTCACTCAGAGTGGATCCTCACCGGAGGGATTTCATCTCCTGTATGGCCTCCAGATGAGGAGGGCCATTGCCTTACTCAGCGTTGGCATAGTACCCAAACTATGCCAAAGATATCTTTTAGTATCCATGAAATGTGATCTTCTCTGTCCTTGCCTGCTAGTCATCTAGCCATAGTCTGAGATGTCAGCTTCATTAAAATTCTAAGCCAGGTTGTAAACTTTCCACTGAGCAGTTTACCTGGTGTGAAAGAGAATCTTAATTGCTACTGTTTTGGAGAGAGATTAGAACATATGGAATCACTCTAAGCTTGGTAGAAAGGTCAGAGACTGTTTAAACAGCATCTCTGTATAAGCCAGATGTTTCATGAACATAATAACATTTCTGCGGCATACGCAAACATATCCCTATTGCCTCCTAGCAATCATGTTAGAAAACTGATAATGGAAGATCTGTACAAGAGAATGGAGATCAAGCCATCTTTTGTGAGTAGTACAGAAAAATATTAGCTATTCTGAGGGAGAGAAAATGGTAGGCAATGGATTCCAACACTAACTTTGTATCAGAAGCTCCAGTGGAGCTTTTAAAAGTTACAATGGAGGAAACTGGAAGGCATACTGTCAGTTGAAATAAGCCAGACACAGAAAGATAAATACTCCATGATCTTACTTACATGTGGAATGTAAAAAGTTGATATTATAGAAGTAGAGAATACAACAGGTGTATAGAGGAAAAAGGGGAGAGATTAGCCAATGGATACAAAATTACACTTAGGAGGAAGAAACCCTGTTGTCCTATTGTATACTAGGATGACTATTGTTAAAAGTAATGCAATTAATATATCAAAATAGTGAGAAAAGAAGATTTTGAATGTTTTCACTACAAATAAATGATAACTGTTTTAGGTAATGGCTATGCTAATTACCTGATTTGATCATTTTACCATGTATACAAGCATCAAAAGATTACCTTTTATGTACAATTATTATGTGTCTACTAAGATAATTTTTTAAACTATTAAAAACTTAAAAATAACCAGTTCCTACCCTAGAGATTTGATATCATTTGGTATAAGGTGGTTCTAGGTTTTGTAATTTTGTCAGATATTCACAGGTGATTATGTGGTACATCCAGGGTAAAGATTACTGTGGTAAATATTCTAAAAGCAAATCTAGATGCATTGAAGGGACATAAAGTTTAGGGGTTTATACACTAAACACTCAGTGTAGTTTATGTGATTTCACATAAGAGACTCAAGATAATCTAATATGAAAATATAATTCCTAAAGAACAGGGGTAGGAGAGATGAGTATTTGCAATCTAGTCTTTCTTGAAATAGCCTTCTTAAAACAAGTAAAGTTATTTTATTTCTGGAAGAAGAAATGAGTCCCTTTGCAGATGCAATGGTTTTAGTTAGGAATGCCTCTGTGGTCAGAGGCTCTCTCTTACTAGCCCTCATTTCTTTATCCTATAGGTAATTTTTGAGCAGCAGTAATGCATGATGGAGGGTTCTGATGGTGGAATAAAAAAAATGGTAAACAGGCCACAAAAGGCCCTGCCTTCTTTCAGGGAAGACAGACAATCAGCAGGTAAACAAATGCATGTATTGCGTGTTGTAAAAAGTGATGGGAAAACAACAACAACAAAAAACAGCTTCAGAGTAGACTCCAGGTTTATGAAGGAGTTAGGGAAGGCCACACAGGTGAGGTGATCTTGGAGTTCACATCTGAAGGAAGTGAAGATGTGAAGAAATGAGCTACAGGGTTTCCCTAGCGTATTTTTTAGTTTTTCCTTATTTATAATTCTTAAAGTTTTAGAATTTTAATCACGTTTTTGGTCTGTAAGGTTTCTTTGCTGATTTTTGTCATACCATGCTTAAAAATGCCAAGTATTTGTCAATCTTAATAAAAATACCAGGTAGAGTTATGTTTTATTCTGTTTTCTAGACTAAACCATTTTATAATGGGATATTTCCTTTAAATCCTCATAAGATTCTCCCCTTTCCTCCTAAATTGCATTATATATTTGATGCTTTCATACGGCTTGCTCCACTGTAAATGGAAACAGGAAGATCTGATATTTACTGGAATTTTATTTGTCTAGTCTGTGGTTATTCTAGGCTGTGAAGAACAGAGAGGGTGATACATACAACTGGCAAGTAACCGCTTTGCTAACCATGCCTGAGTTAGCAGAGGAGCTGTTCCTGCTTCCTGAAGCCTTCCTTCAGCGTGGATTACAGCAATCTTCAAGGTTTATTACTTAGCCATCTGTGTTAGAAAAAAAGTGATTGGTTCATGTTCCAAGGTAAATGGGTTTGCTGTTGATACGGTTATAGCCAGGAACCATTCAAGTTACTCAAGTTACGATCACATCATCAATCCTGTTTCCCCATGATTCTCAACCCCTGCTATTTCTGATGTCCTGCTTTGTATATGTTCCTGTGAATGTAGATCCACGGAGATTCGTTTGTTTCCTATCTGCATAATCTTGTTTTATTATGCAGTGCAGTTCGCTAACACTTAACACTAAATTCTGGAGTTTGGATTTTATTTTTTGATGTCTGAAACCCTTTATTATTAGAATTACATCTGTCTCCATATTAATTTCATATTTGTTTTACTCATTTAACAAGAAACTTGAAAAAAAAGTTAATAAATGAACACAAATTGTCTTAGTGAAAGAAAATAAATGTCCTATCTATACCCAAACTTTAGATCCCTGTTGCTAGAAAAGCAAGAAGACCCATGGTTATCTATGTCTTCACCCATAAAAGTCTTCAAGTTATTTGTTCTGTGGCACCAACTCTAGTGTCAGCATCTTACTTAAGGAAATATCCTAGAGATTTACAGGAAGAGACACCAGATACCCCCCAAATTACCACATATTTCTTGTAAAATTATAAGATACCAAAAAATACTGACTGCCCAGACCCGTACTGCCTATAACATGCATGTTGACAGAGTGGGCACAACAATGAAAGTAAGTACATCATTATTCAAACAGTTATGGCATTGGAAATGTTCTTGCTGCCTTTCTATACATCCTACATCCTCACAGCTCATGTGTAAAATACACAGATGAGAAATTACTTTTTGAGTTAAGATTCTGGCTGACTTTTGTCATGTATCTTAAGCGCCATTTCAGGGATTATGCAAAATGAGTAACATTCAGTTATGTTATGGATTTTAAATTTAGCTAATCAATTTTTTATACATCAGGAGAGAGCAAATTTATAACACTTCATCATTGCCCAGTGAAACATTTAATTTAATACCTGGATTTATGCACCATTTATCTGAGTCTGCAGCCATACATTACTCTTTTTTATTTAATTTACTCCACTGTATATGTGTGCAACAAATTTCCATTTTCAACAGAGAATTTTAAAGTCTGCCGTGGAATACAAGTTGGTAGATATAGATTTTGTCAAGTTGAGGTATTGATAGTTTAGTTATATTCCTGATTCAGCAAATACTGTGGCTCTGCATGTTTAACCCCACCCAAAAATATGAACTTCAAAATACTGTTTTGGAATTTATTATAAGTCAAATCCAAGTGTTAACATATGGTTGAAAAGTGTTGTTGATGCATGACTTCTTAGCCACTTTTTCAATCAAGTTTGAATGATGCTTTTCCATAAACCAAAAAGTTCATGAGTCAAGAAGCTACAACCCTAGAACGAAAATAAATGAGTTTAAGACTACTAATCACTTCCTATTGCCCACTGAATAGAATTGAAATTCCACTGTCCATAATCAGCGCCCAAACTGTCTTCGCAGACTCATCCTTATTCTGTTACACACACACACACACACACACACACACACACGCCCAACTCCCCCCACCAAAAAACATCCTATTTTTTACCCACACCTGATTCTTTCTTTGGTATTATTTTCTAAATGTATCCTGTTTACACTAACTAGATGTCTTTTCCTAACTGACCAGATGTAAATGCCTGCTTCTCTTTAAGATCTGGCTCTCAAGAATCATCTTTCCTGTGAGTTGCCCTTAGCTTCTTCAACATTATAGCAAATTGTATTTCCTTCTCTGGGTTCTCACATCACTTCCTGCATTCCTGAGTTCCTGGAATTAATTCACGTACACATCACCGTAGATAGACTGTGAGCTCCTTAAGGAAAGAGACTGTAATTAACTCATCTTTCAGTCCTCAGAAACTAAAGCCATACTTGACTCTGAGTGGGCATTCAACTGAATATGAACATTAAAATGCATTGGTTAAATTTAGAATTTTCACATATGGGGATAGTGGTAAAAATACTTACTTGTAGTTTCATATACATTCTTAGTTTATTGAAAATTAGGAATATCAGCATTTCTCTGTAATATCAGCCACATATCTTATGTTGAAATTTCTGAAGATAAATTCTAAAAAAACAAAATAACATTTCTGAAATTGTAACTAGGAAACATTCATTTACTTGCTTACTTTATAAATGTTTATGGAGCACCAACTAGATCCTCTATTTTGTGTGAAACACTCATGAAATCACAACAATCAACACAAACTAGATGTTTGTCCTGAAGCAATAAATAAATAAGCAATTTTAAAAAGTGCAATTGGTATTATTGCTACAGCCTGATGAGTTAGTCTTACCGCCCAGAAAAGCCAATGCACAGAGAACAGCAAGCATTGCAACAAAGAAAGCATTTAATAATTGCACGGCCAGCCCAGTGGAAGGACAGACGGTATTTCTCAACACTGCTTCCCTGAGAATTCCAAGCCAGGGTTGTTTAAGGGTACTTTGGTGGTCAGGGGGCTATAGAACTGAAACAGTTGATTGGCAGGAAATGAAATCATGTAGCTGAGTTACTTCATGGGCATGAGGTCTCAGGACCAACTGGCATCTCATGGTTGAACAAAACGTTAAGTCTGAAAAGTATCTCTAAGAACAGTTCTTTAGGTTTCACAATACTGATATCTTTAGAAATAGTTGTGGAAGTTAGAAATCTTGCAATCACTATTTACACAACTCTGAGGTAGTAAGCAACTTACAGAAAAGCAAACTAAACAAGAGTGGGTATTACTTAACTATGCCTATTCCTTAGCAAAACTCAGGCCCCTAACATAATTCTAATGTTTTCTTATGAATGAGGCTTATTATTTTTTTTTTTTTAAAAAAAAGAGGGAGGCTAGTTTTTCTTTCCTAAAAGTTTAACTATAAATTCCTCTCATAGTTCACTTGACCTCCAGTTAGAGTAAGCAAAAAAAATTTAGCCTGTGGAGTTAGAAGCAAAATGGTGTCAGTCATGTTATATTTCTCTCATGAATTATAAGTCTATGAACGTGGTTTCAGCTCTCCTGCCCACTCTTTGGGCTCAAGCACATCTCATTCTTCAATTGTGGGCTAGTGAGATGAAACAGGGTTGATGACCTCTCCGTCATCTTTTTGCTGACAGCACAGTTGAGGTGGCGATTGTACCCATTTGAGGAATGAGACATCTCTGCAGTTGTCTGCATGTACTCACAGGTATCTGGTTGAGTTCCCAAGGCTTGCATAAGAAGACTCTACTGCTTTCATCCACAGTTTTAGCACAACCCCAAGAGAACAGCAGACTATAAGGTAAATAAAAAGCTCTAATAAAAGGAGTGAAAAATCTGAGTTTCAGAAATCCCTGTAAAAAATGATCTAAAGCTTGAGGAATCCAGGTTAATAACCCCCAAAAACAATCAGACATGAAGCTATTAGTGGAGACCTGCTGGAACCATGTCACTTGTTGGGAGATTTTTTTTCTATTCAGATCTTAACTTTTCTTGAGATGTTTAAATAGGTGAAGCAAGTGGTGTTAACACTGCACAGACTCCCTCTTATTTAGCCAACAGGAAATCTAGCATGTCCCAGTTATCTATGACTAACTGAACTAATAAGTTAAGGGAACTTTGCTGAGCCCCAAAACAATTATCCCTAAGGACCGGGCACGGTGGCTCATGCCTATAATCCCAGCACTTTGAGAGGCTGAGGCGGGTGGATCACGAGGTCAGGAGATTGAGACCATCCTGGCCAACATGGAGAAACCCCGTCTCTATTAAAAATACAAAGTATTAGCTGGGTGTGGTGGTGTGCACCTGTAGTCCCAGGTACTCAGGAGGTTGAGGCAGGGGAATCACTTGAACCCAGGAGGTGGAGGTTGCAGTGAGCCGAGATTGTGCCACTGCACCCCAGCCTGGCAACGGAGCAAGACTCAGTCGCCAAAAAACACAAAAACCAAAATTATCCATAAGGTAGAAGATAGGTTTCTGATAATGTCACTGATGGCATATATTCCATAACTAGGAAGAAGTATCCTTAAAAGACTGTTGAGACAAGGATGAGCCCATTCTTGTTAAGGAGGATTTGACCCTGTGCCACAAAATAGTACACCCCTTGAGTGCACAGGTAATACCCTTCCGGGGTAAGTCCACTGATGGACTCCATCATGCAGAGCATAGACAAAATGGAACTGAGCCATTAATCCTTTTTACGGGCCCTTCAGAATCCATGTATGTGATATCCCAGCAGTAGATCTTGTTGGCATTATTGAGAGATTGGGATTACAGGTTGTTGGGAAGACAAATTGAGGTAAACAGAAAAAAAACAATCTTAAATATGTTATCCCATACCTCTTCTTCAGTCAGCTTCTTTGTGCTGAGAATAGAGCAGTTCAGTTAAACACCTGTCTCACATTCCAAGAAGTGACATTGCAGTTGGTCTAGGCCTCTATTTATAATAAGGACAAACATATTTTTAATAAGAGGCAGTTCAATGCACACAGAAGAAAAACAAAGATTAAGATAAAGAACACTCTCCAAACAAGTTCCCTTAAAGTCTAGATGGCAGCCACTTCAAATGTTCAAATGTTACACTGAAAGCATCTTCAGTTAAAGAGGAAAAAGGCAGTAATAATCTGACAGGCCTTTTTTTTCTTTTCTTCATCCATATCATAAGGAATAAGTTTCAGTTTTCAGGAACTCAGAAAAAAGGTAGTAGAAATTTCACTGAGTCCAAGTTAGAAAAATGGGAGAAAAATTTGAAAATGTTAGTTTGGAGACTTATAGCCAGAAAAGAATTTAGGATTCAGTTCAAATTGTGGAAAATAATAAAAACTTAACAATAGGCAAGGCTAGAATCTAACAATAGGTGTACCTCTAGTTTTCTTCTTAATCATATATTTTTCTCTCTCCAGTCCCTCATTTTTACCAAAGACAAATCACACAACAATTTATTTGCAAAATCAGTTTTAGTCTTATTATCCATGGCCTGCTTATTTCCATAAAGCGTAGCAAAAATAATTATTTCCAATATAAGCTTTTTTTAAAGCTTAGCTCTTTTAAAAGTATAGCTTAGCTGTAACTTTTCTATAAGGAATCTCAGATTAGACCTTTACAAAAACCTATGTATCCAGGCAAGGATTTATCTGTGCCTGCAGATACTTGTATGAATTGAGTGAATTCTTCTCTTCCCAAGGTCCCAGAGTAATTTAAGGTTTCTGGGCCTGTCAGAGAGTGACATTCTTTACTTATCATTCTTTACTTTTACTTTATAGGTCAAGAATCCTATAAAGGAACTGCATTGACATGGTATGGGTTTTTCCAGGGGGCTTTTATTGACTCCATTATACATATAAATTCCTCAAAGCACTATGCTTATATCAGAAAATATGCCATTCCAATCAAAGCCTTGGTAAAATAACCAGTGTCTCCAATTGTGTCCTATTATAAAAGAAAACAGTTCTTATTGACTTTATGCAAATAACTAGATTGCAATAAATTAAGAATATTCAGAAATACTTTCCAACTTCTAGACAAATCAGGTACAAAGAAAGCAATATGTTTCAAATTTTGCTCAAAAGAGTATAATTTACTCAATTGTTAAAAGCTGTAAATAAAAGAACAATGTTTTCTTGACTCTGAAAAGCAAAACAAAAAAAAATCAGTAGGGTTTGAGACAAAAAGTCATAAAAAATTATTTCAAACTTCTATTATCTCAGTCCATTCAATTAACTCCTATTCTGCTTGATATTGGGCCAGCAATCCTCATGAATACACTATCTCTTTAATGAGAGCCCTGGAAGATTTCATCAAATCTCCTAAAGAAGCAAATTCTGGACCAGGTGTGGTGGCTCACAAAGTGCTGTAATCCCAGCACGTTGGGGGTTGAGGCAGGCAGATTACTGAAGACCCGAAATTTCAGACAAGCCTGGGCCAACATGGTGAAACCTATCTCTACCAAAAAAATTAAAAAAAAAATTAGCTGGGTGTGGTGGTACACACCTGTGATCCCAGCTACTCAAGAGGCTGCGGCACAAGAGTCACCTCAACCTGGGAGGCAGAGGCTGCAGGGAGCTAAAATCATGCCAGTGTACCCCAGCCTGGGCCACAGAGCAAGACTGTCTCAACAACGACAAAGGTTCCGAACTGTAGCTTTTCATGAATCACTTTCTAAAAAGACTCAAAGTAAAACAATAATTATGGATGACAAAAGTCTCAGAACAGCTACGGTTAAATACAAATACAACCCACAGAAAGTTAAACACTATTTAATATCTGACAGTGCTTTCTGTATCATTTTCATGTACCAAATCAGTCAAATATATGTTTCTCTTAGACCTCTCTGAAAAGCTAGGAGATCAAAATACTAAATTTAGAATTTTATTCTGAAAAGTTTGTCAAATATCAAAGGTTTAAAACACTTGATATCGCAAAATTCATTTAGCCACAGTGATAACTGAAAAATTTCCAAAAGGCATTCTTTCATAAAATGAAGACTCCACTTTCCAACAACAAGACCCAATTAAGACATCACGAGGTCAACTGAATCTGAATCTGTTCTCTCTCCCTCCTTCTCCACCCCCTTTTTTTTGCACTTTACTCAAACGGCAAACAAAAATCTTTCATTATCTGTCAATAGTACATGAAAATCTTGTCCAAAAGAGAAAACTAAATTTAATCCCTGCAGGTAAAACTATTTCTCCAGTAGTTATAATTACATATACTACAATGTTAACTCTTAGTAACTTTTAATTTTAGTGAAAAACCTAGGAGATAGGTGATTTTAATTATGTACAGACTGGTGCAGAGCCAGAACAAAGAACAGAGCTTCAGATAATGTCTGACTCTTCCCAGCATAGCCAGAGGGTATGGCTAACTCATATGTCCCCTGGCTTTACCTAGAATCTAATGGCTCTGAAATAGACAAGTTGAACAATTATCAGAAATGTTATAGAAGCAGCTATGACTTTAAATCACCTAACAGACCATCAAATTTGCTCAATTCAGACCAAATGTCTAAATTCTGAAAATGTTCCTGTTGTATTTTACCAATAATTTAAAACTATCTTTATTTACCAAAGAATACCAAAGTCATTTGAACTAAAAAAAAAAACTTGTTAAAGTTCTGATTTTCTGAAAAAGTCTTATTTAATCTAAGTTCTTACTCTTTTTTAAGCCAATTGATTAGAGCTCTTATATATATTTTGGTAGTGAAACATCACACACATATGACACATATAAACATATAGTAATAGACATACAGGCACACAGACAGAAGCAGATCTTATAGATTGATAAGATTCTTCATTTTCTAGTTTTTAAAGTTTCTCATATCCAGAGTAATTACTGGTACTCTCAAAAGCCAAAAGATAGGTAACACAACACAAAAGAGAACAGAACTTTAGGTTCGAGAAGAATCTGTCCCCTTAGAATACTTGGGGTTTCATGAGAAAAACAGAAGTTCCTCCCAAAACAGTCTGTGTTTTCTTTTTTTCCCAAGGGTTCCAAATGCAAAGCTTCCATTGTCCTCAGGCAAATCATAAATCAATACAGGGAGGTTATGCATTGGTTTGGCCTAAAAAGGTAGAATATCTTGAAGAGGTGGGGTGGGAGTTACCGGTCATAGGTAGATTCAAAGATTCTCTTATCTGTGATTGATTAAGGAAGTAAGCTTTGTCTGAAAAAAAAAAAAAAAAAACGAGGTCAGAGAAAGGAATGCTAAGGTATGAGCTGTTAATATGACTTTCTCCAGGCCCTTTTGGAAAGAAATTTAGAACAAAGAACAGCAGCTAGCGTTCAGCCCTTAGTTGTCCCTTATCTGAGGTCTATGTGCCAGCGTATGACATTTCCATTTGGTTGAGGGGCCGGTGCAGATTTCTGAAAACAACTGGTGTATGTTAAGATGTTATCTTTAGTTTCTATAAGGAATCAAACTCTAATTTTCTTGGCTATTGTTTCAAGCTGTTACTACCTTCTTACTTACCAAGTTGCTTATTTACTTCTCAAGGCTAGCCAGATGCCTGAAATTTCTCTTGAAGGAACTCAAGACTTTTCTTTATTTTCATGCTAAAAGGGGGCCTAGCAGACCCCTAAAATGGGTCCTGCTCCATCTCAGCCATAGTAGTGAAAACAATAGATCCTTAGCACAGGAACAGATACCTAGACCTATGAAAAAAGATTTAAAACCTTAGAAAAAGCAATATATGTTGTAAACTTATATACAATAACGTTTCCATCAGAAATTTATGTGTGATTGGAGGACTCTTTGGAGTGCAGTTTTCAATAAAATAACTCATTACATGAAGAATAATGAAGAGAAAAACAGAAGATACAAAAGTGGATTAAATATCAAAATATAAAATATATAACTATAAATTAAATACAGCTCATGTAGGATAATATTTTTATGACTTTGTGGTGGAAAAGAACTTTGTAAATGAGACCTCTCTTACTTTTTTTAATATATCAGAATTGAGTATTTCTGTTCAACCAAGGCCAACAGAGACAAAGCTAATGAGAGATGGCAGATAAATAATATCTAGAATTTATAAAATTTCTGACAAAAGATGAAAAACAAAACAGAACAGAAAACAGGAAAAGTAGGTTGGGAAAAGACAGCACAATGAAAAAAAGAAACTCGCATCTGCAAGCATTTGAAGAAGATATATTATTTTATAGTAAAATCAATCCACAATGGAATATCTGACTGACAAGATTATAAAATCTGTCAAAATTGTAATGCCAAATTATGTATTGTTAAGCCAAGTTACACAGGTGAAGGGGCAATAGTCCTCCACGAGTGTGCCCTCACTTCAACACCAGTCTCAAGTTCAGGAGTCCCCAGGGCCACCCTCACTTCTGTCGAACCTGCTATAGTTTTGGGTCTTTTGACTAAACTAGTTAGAGGCTCATGAATCTATTTATTTTTCTTAGTCACCCAAGAATTATACTACAGATTATATTACTCACCTAGCCTACCTTATAATAGGGCCTTGTGTCCAGAGGTTGTGGCCAAGGTAATTTATTTATCACTTCCTGGACTAACTATAAAATGTTCCTTGCAATCTTCTACTCTGTCTTCTCTACTGAATGTCTATATGTAAGTAATCTGAGAGAAAGACTCTGAGAAAGTCTTTCCGGTCAGGATCCTGGAATCACAAGGTGAGAAAACCTGAATCTCTGTTAGGATCTAGGCACTAAAATAATCACTCAAGAGACCTGCGTAACTTGCATTATTGTGTGATATGAACAACAAACAGACTTTTATTTTATTAGGCTCCTGGAATTTGGGGATATTTGGTTACCAGATAGCTTAAAATAACCTGATTTAGTACCCTTAATATAATATTTCTTACATATTTTAAAAATGTAATACAAATTACATTTGGCATTTCATCTTATATTCTTGGCAAGCTAAAATTATTATCATAAACACCTAATGTATTTTGTCATGCTTTTTGAATCTAAAGAGATAAACAATATTTTTTCTTCTTAGACTTTTCTAAATATTATAAATTAGATGCATAGATTTCCTGATGCTGACTGACCATCCTTGCATTCAGAAGATAATCCTAGATGAGAAGAATGATTTTTTAATACACTGAGGAATTCACAGACACACACATCCACACACACAGAGTTTTGTATTCTACCTTTCAACCTCCTATAATCTAGTAGCTTAGAACACCCAGGATGGTCCTTCTAAAATATAAAACATAAACCAGCTCAGTACCTCTACATCTTCCAATTTTTCCCCATATCATTTCCCCGTATCATTCCCAAAGACCTGAAAGGCCATTTTTTCACCACCCCCCATTTCCCACGTTACTGACTGTGCTGGCCACACTGTCCTTCTACCTGTTCTTTGAAGCACAGGTTCTGCTACCTATTTACTTGTCATTGGTTTTCTGTCTGATATACTCTATACACACAAAATTATTTTTTAAATTTTTACTTTATTCACATCATTACTCAAATATCATCTCTTTTAGGCCAGTTCCTTAGAAGTGGCAGCCAAGACAACCTTACTTGTGTTATTTGTGGGGGTTTACTTCAGAAACAGGGAAGTGAAGGAAATCAGAAAAGCAAGGCAAAAGCCTGTATAGACACACACACACACACACACACACACACACACACACACATACACACATACACACACACACACACACACACACCATATATATGTATATGGTGTATCTACATATGATGTGCATATATATGATGTATACATATATATATATATATATATATATATAGCATATATATATGGTGGGGGGGTGTATATATGATATAAGCCTGAGATAGCTTCAGTTTGATCTCAGAGTGTTTTGGTTTCTTGGAAGCAGACTTGAAGCTAGAAGGTTGAAGAAGATTTATCAGGTATACTCTCAGGAAACAGCCTTCTGTGAAAGTGGGAGATTCAGATTTGGGCAGACAGAGGAAAGGTGACCTACACTGTGAATTCAATAACCCTCAAGCCAATTCTTTATGAAGCTAAATGCTTCAGATGGGTCCCAAATTGAGGCAGAAGCCTACAGTAACCACTTCACACCAGAAAGCTCTGTCCCACAAGTTACTCCACAGATTTAATCCCACCTTCAAGATTAAATCTCTTCATCACACTTAGCCAATGGCAAAATTTTGGGGGGGGGGGATAAGGATTGCTTTCCAAACTAGGACTTGTTTGTCCAAGAACAATTTTCTAGAAAAGCAGGAAGCTATGGCTTGTTAATATACAACACTGACAGCATCTGGGGAATGTATGCACCAATTAAAAAAAGGAATCTTAGGAAGTCTCTGACAGTATCCAGTATAGTCCACTCTTTACACTGCTCTTTAATACTTCCTACTCACATCAAAGTACATCTGGAAGGAGTGAAGTTACGTGGTTGGTCAAATCTTCTGGGAAGACATACAAGACCAGGGTTAGTAGGATGAACTACAGCCCTTATTGAAGGCCATAACCTATATTTATCTTTTTTCTCCTTCATATTTATTTATTAGAATGAGGATTAGTATGTGGCACTAATGGCACTGACTTCATCATCTAATCAGACAGCCCTTTTCTTATCCTCACTAAAAAACAGAAAAACCTCTATATGCTTATTTCGATGTATTTTTCTCTATAAAATTTTAATACCTGCAGATACATACATAATGATTGTTTTATTATCTGTTTTCTCTCATTAGATTGCAAGGTACATAATTTGACGTTTTTAAGTTCTGTACTCTATACCCAGAGCCTAGAACATTTTCTTTCATATAATATTCAATGATTACATTAAGGCCTTTATATTTTTTTAGATAAATGTAACTTTCATTTTATATTTTAGAGTAGTTTTAGTTTCACAACGAATTTAATGGAAAATGCAGAGTTCTCAAATAACCTCTGCCCAGACATGTGCACATCTGCCTTTATAAACAACCTACCCAGAGTGGTACATTTGTTACAATCAATAAGCCTACAATCACATATTATTATCACCCAAAGTTCATAGTTTACATTAGGGTTCACTTATGGTGTTATGCATTCTATGAGTATGGACAAATGTATAATAAAACATATCCATTCTTAAAGTGCCACACAGAGTATTTTTGCCTCCCTAAAAATCCTCTGTGTTTCACCTATTATTGGCTGGTGCAAAAGTAATGGCAAGATGGTCAAAAGTAATGGCAACACCGAAAATTGATCGCTCATTTCTTTCTATTGCTCAGTAATCTTCCTTTGTCTGGAGTACCAAAGTATATTTATCTGTTCACATATCAAAGGACACCCTGGTTACTTTTAAGTTTTAGGAATTATGAAAAAAGGTGATATAAACATCCATGTTCAGGGTCTGTGTGGACATATGTTTTTAAATCACTTACATAAATACTAAGGTATGCAATTGCTGGATCACATTGAAACAGACCCAGTTATCCTATAGAGCTGATGTTTATGATTTCTTTGAAAAAACACAGAAATTGATCCTCCCAGTCTTAAAACTTGAGAAAGTTACATTAATCTTATCTGAGTTCCTTTCTCAGGAAACCAACTGTCAAGGCTCCTAGAAAGTAACAAGGAACAGAAACTCACTAGATCACTGCATTTGAACAGTGAGGAGCCAGACCCCTCACCCTTCATTATTGTCTAACCAACCACCTGTTTCCTGTTGACCAACTCCTTTTCCTTACAGGTCCCTAATTCCTGTTTTCCCACACCTGGTTACATTTGTTCCCTGTTACAAAAACTACTAATTTTAGTTGTTCCGGGAGATGGATTTGAAACTGATCTCCCATCTCCTCAGCTGCAGCACCCAAATAAGACTTCTTCCTTGGCAGTACTCCTTGTCTCAGTAATTGGCTTTCTGTGCAGTGGGCAGCAGGATCTAGACCAAACCCCTGGTGTTTCAGTAACAATATGGCAAAATTCTGTTTTGTTTTATAGGAAACTACCAAACTATCTTCCAAGGTGTCTATACAATTTTGCATTTCCCCAGCAATGAATGAGAGTTCATTTTCTTTTTTATACTATCCTCATCTAATTTTGAAGGTAAGGTTATATTAATTTTATTTAATCAATTGGACACTGTTTGGTGTGTTGTTTTTCTTTAAGAATAAATTGAAAGAAATTCACCTGTGGAATCTTCATTGTCCAAAACTTTAGGAAGGCTGTTGTTACCACTAATCTGTCTTTAAAACTTATAGGCAAATTTAGAAGCCAAAATAAGTTTACAGTGTTAATTTGGGCATTTTAAAAAACTGTATATATGGCATATATAGGCATTATATAGCATTACAGAGTATAATCACCATAATATTCGTTATCAGTATGCCTTTTAATGGTACAACCTATCTCCTTTCTCTTTTCTTTCATTTTTAAATTTTATCTTTTATGCTAGAGTCAGTCCTACTAATATTAAAAGTTCATAATTTTTTCTGTTTTTATTTTTCCTGTCATAAATTTATACTCCTTGTTTCTGTCAATATATTCTGTAATTTTGAATTTTATTAAACTTTTTTCTGTGCTAGATTTAAATTCTCATCTAGTTTGCAATAAATCCTTCACATTTCTTAAAAATGTATTCCATTTTCTCTAAATACTGTTTTAATGAATGTATCTTACAAATTTAAATACATGTGTGTTTATGTAATTTTCATTCATGATGAATATTTTTAAATTTTAAGATATTTATTGTTTATTCTCAATTATTTAAGTGTAATTTAGTAGATCATTGTTTACTTTCCAAATATATAGAATTGTAAAAGACACTCCTTTATATGTGATATTTTTATTTTGCTATCAGCTTAGAATGTAGTCTTTTAGTGTTAATTCCTTGGAATTTATTGAGGCATAGTTTTCTAGCTAACATGTGGTCAAAGTCTATGATTGATGATTCATTCTTTTAAAGAATGTTTGTTTGTTTTGTCTGTTTAGATAAATTCTTTTTTTAGTGCAACAGATAGTCCTTTTGCTCATGGATACAGTCATATATAGGAAACAATCTACTTAGTTTTTAATCTCAGTTTCATGAATGGTAATTTCCTCATTTATCAGCAGAAATAAAAAGCATGATTTTAGAGGGCTGCCACAGGGAGCAAATTATCAGACAGTGTTACTTATTACAATAGAATATATTACTATGGTTTAATAGAAATTAGCTTTTAGTATATAGAAAGTATTCAAGTCAACTACTTTATTTTCTTAATGACACAAGATGAAAACAATGACTTTTTTCATTATGGTGGACAGGATTAATTAAAATGTGTATTAGTCAATAGGTTTTTTTTTACTTTTACTTCTGCATTTCTCATTTTGTTTATATCTATGAAAATTAAATTTTATTTTATATTGGAATTCTATATATGTACTTATAAATCATTTAACCTCTCTTCTTGGTAAACATTTAGAAATTTCATTCTATTTTTTTTTTTTGTATTATATACCATTTCCTATTACACCATATTGTTGCACATATTTTTTATTAGTCCCTTAGGGTAATTTTTCCTAAGTAAAATGGCATGAACATTTTCAGAGTCTCTGATAAATATTTCTAAATTGAACTAAAGTAAGTTTCTAGTAATTAACATGCCTGTCAGCCATGATTGAATGTGCTCATTTTCCTCACCTTCTACCTAGTGAATTAGATTTTAGAAATTCTTTTCAAATTCAATAGGCAAAAAATTGGTTTGCATTCATGCTAAAATTGCATTTTTTGATTGCTAGTGAGTTTGAATATTTATGCCTATGTCCACTTGCCATTTCTATTTATTTTAGTAAATGGCCTATTATAGGCTTTGTTAATAATTCCAGTTGTGTTTTCACTTCTGATTAGTAATTTTAAGAGTACCTTATTAAAAATACCCCATCATCTGTTTTCTTTATTTGAGTTTTTTCATTTTAAATGTGTCCAAAAAAAGTTTTGAAATACAGATTATTTTAAAAATTAAAATAGTAAGCTTGATCAATATTATCTTAATATTTTCTATTTTCCTCTGTTTAGTTGTGCTTGTTGTGATGTGATGAATTAAGTACGTGCCACTTCATTTTTTTGCACTTTAAAAAATCTTTTAAAATAATTTTCTTCTTACAGTTTCCATTTATTATTGTTGTAACTATATATCACATATTTTTGTTTTAAATAAAATAATCTTGCTTTTAGCAAAAGCATCTTCCAGAATAATCTTAAGTGCTTTTATACCAGGTTATATAAAACCTATTCAATGAGTTTCCAATATATTTTAAAATATTACCATTTAAAATTGCATACCAATTTCTACAGGATTCTCAATTCATTATATTTTTGTATTTCATATATAACATTATGCATGTAATGTTACGTCCATATAATATATGTAATTGTATATAATGCTATGTATACATAATTGCTGTGTCACATATATAATAAACACTGAGTCACCATATTTTAAAAATTATAATTTTAAATATAGCTTAGTTTCATTTTTGAACAGTGGAATAAGACATCTATAATCAATGTATTAAAATTTTATTTAATCTTTGATAAACATAGTGATATACAAACCACAACCCCAGAGGCTCTGTTTCATTGGTTCCTGTATGATTCCCAAAAGTCTTAACTTCTAATACTCCACTAGTAAAGTCACTAGGCTAAATGTAACATAACTTCTCTTATTCCTGATTTAAATTATTTCTTTTATTTCAACATTAACCGAATACCTTATTTAATGTGTTTATTTATATAAAACTGATAGTCTTTTTAAAATTGTTTCACTCCAATACTTATGATTAAATATGTGGTAAGAAGTATCTTTTGGGGGAGAGATCCAAGATGGCCAATTAGCAACAGCTCAGGAATGTAGCTCCCAGTGAAAGCGCAGAGAACGAGTGGATGCTGCACTTTCCGACGAATTTTTGTTGCCCACAGACCGGGAGAGTCCCGGCAGAGAAGCCACACGGGTCGCCAGCACGACTCTTTTTAGCCGGCGCGGATCTTTTGCCGGCACCCAGTGCGGCACTTCCCAGTGCGGAGTATACGGGACAGACGGGCTCGGCTGGTCCCATCCCCACAAGGAAAACAGCAATTGGAAGCGCTGAGGACTGAGAGTTTCACAGCAAACACAGCGAACCCGGGAAGGTCTGGCTCTGTGGGGAACGGGTGTCTGCCAAAGGAAAACTAAGAAACCGAAAAACTTCATCACCAGGCGGAGAGATCCAAAATGGCCGCATAGCAGCAGCTCAGGTTTGTGGCTCGCGGTGAGGGCGCAGAGAGCGAGTGGATGCCGCAATTGCAGACGAATTTTTGATGCCCACGGACTGGGAGATTCCCGGCGAAGGAGCCACACGGGTCGCCAGCACAACTCTTTTGGCCAGCGCGGCGCTTCTCGGTGCGGAGTGTGCAGGACTGGGTGGTGCCCTTTTAGTCGGGCTCCGCAGGTCCCATCCCCACAAGGAGAACAGCAATTGGAAGCGCTGAGTAGAGAGCCAGCACAGCTGAACCCGGGAAGGTCCAGCTCTGTGGGGAAGGGGCGCCCCCCGAAGGAAAACTAAGAAACAGAAAAAACTTCATCACCAACAAGCCGGACGTCCACTCAGAGACCCAATCTGAAAGTCGACAATTACAAAGACGACAGGTGGATAAATCCACAAAAATGGGAAGAAACCAGTGCAAAAAGGCTGAGAACACCCGAAATCAGAATGCCTCTCCTCCTACAGGTGATCGCAGCTCCCCATCAGCAAGAGAACAAGGCTTGACGGAGGATGCGTGTGATGAACTCACAGAATCAGGCTTCAGAAGGTGGATAATAAGAAACTTCTGTGAGCTAAAAGAACATGTTCTAACCCAATGCAAAGAAACTAAGAACCTTGAAAGAAGATTTAACGAAATGTTAATGAGAATGGGCAACTTAGAGAAGAATATAAGTGAATTGATGGAGCTGAAAAACACAACACGAGAACTTCGCGAAGCATGCA